>VMDO01003342.1:34038-84894 GCA_007922755.1 Pedetes capensis | reverse complement strand
TTTTCTGGGCTTGTGTTCGTTCACTTAAAATAATTTTCTCTAATTCCATCCATTTTGCTGTGAATGACCCTATTTCATTTTTCTTGATTGCTGAATAGTATTCCATTGTGTCCAGCTAACTCTTATATATTTTTTAAAAAGCTTACCTCTTATTATTTTATGAATATCTTATTTTGGTTTTCCATACCATTTTTAATGACTACACTTTTATTCCATATTGAATAGACCCTAAGTTACTTACTCAATTCCTGTTTATGATGTTTCTCTTTTTCTTATTCTTTGAGATTACATAGGAGTAATGTTCTTATACATAAGTTTCTGTGTACATGTAGAATGGTTTCCCTTCAGTACTAGAAATGGAAGTGCAAGGTCAGGGACACACATATTTTTGGGATTTTGATGCATTGGGCCAAGTTGTCCTCCAAAAAAGCCACACCAATTTGTGCTTTACATTGCAATTTCTATCTGCCTCAGTCAACCTTGTTTAAAACAAAAAAATAAAAACAAAAATTAAAAAAAAAACCCAAACTTGGATAATTTTATAGTTTATTGACATTTTGTTATTTACACACTGATTTTTTTGTTACTACCAAGGTTAAAGCCCATTCAAGTATTTATTGACTGTTTTCCCTCTCTTTTGAATACCCTTCTATGTCTGTTGCCCACTTTTTAAATGTTTTTCTTTTTTCATACTGATTTGAAATAATTATTTTCATTTAAAGATTTAAAACTGTCATGGAAATATACATTATAGTTTGTGGTAATTCTTTATGTTTCAAGTACTGCATTACAAATATTTTCTCACAGTCTATCATTTGTTATTTAACATTGTTCATGGTGTTTAGCCATATTTTAAATGTTTTTGATTGAGTCAAATTGTACTTTATTAAGATTTTACATTTTTTGGTCTTATTCAGTGTATAAACAGGTTTCATGGAATTTGACAAACTAATTGAAAAATAACACTTAAAAGTATAAATATGAAAAATAGCCAGGAGAGTTTTGAAAAAGAATTACATACTGGAGATGTAGCTGGGTGGTAGAGTGTTTGCATTGTTGTGAGATCCTGTCAGGTTGGGTCTAACATAGCAACACTATGTACAACAGAGTGAAACACTCCCTGACACGGTTCTGTGCCTGGCACTATGTCAGTGCTTCTCTGCTGTTCACAGGGGTTTTGATGGCTGCTTGTTCTGGGATTGCTTCAGGAGTGGATTGCCACATCCTTCTCCCATTTTTTTTGGTGCTGGGGAATTGAACCTGGGGCCTCAGGGAGAGAAGAGCAGTACTCTACTAACTGAGCTACCCCCAACTCAGAAAAAAAAGGAAAAAAAGGAAAAAGAATTATGAAGGAGTTGGAAGGATTTGTCCTGTCAAATGTCAAGACATATTACGTTCATATAGTACACAGATTAAAATTCATTGAGTAGACAGAAGAGCCAACACAGTGTTGCAAGTAAATTTTTTAGAAAAGGAGTGAGAAAAAATGTGTCCTACCAAACATATATGAAGGATGTAAGGTATGGTGTTCTTTTTAATTAGTAATAATTTTAAGTTAGCATAGAACACAGTGGGTCTCATTATGACATTTCCATACATGCCTGTCATTGTATTTGACACATGTTCAGCCCTGTATCACCTGCTCAGGCCCTTCCCTCGCCGCTGGTCTCTTCTTCCCCTCGGACAGTTCTCCTCCTGTCTTCATGTCCATCGTGTGTGTGTGTGTGTGTGTGTGTGTGTGTGTGTGTGTGTGTGTGTGTATGTTTTAGTGCAGATTCTGCATATGAGAGAAACTGTGCTGTTTATCTTTCTTCCTCCATTGCTCTCTCTCATCCTCCTCAACCTCCCGTTAATCCCCTTCCTCCCCTCATCCCCCACAGCCCCTTCTACTTTAGAAAAATATGGAATCCTTTATGAATGTATGTCATCCTTGCACAGGGGCCATGCTAATCTCTGTGTCATTCCATTTTTAGTATATGGGCCGCTGAAGCAAGTACTCTTAGGAAGTTGTGGTAATGTTAAAAACATGGTATTAATATAGTAATAGCAAATTTGATGTGTTTTGTAGTATTCTCAGTGCACTTTAAACATTAAAAGCTTTGTGAGTGTTACGGAAGCTCATATCTCACTTAAATGTAGAAAAGTATGTGAGAACTCCTTTTGAAAAGGTGAAATGGTTTATAAACATGCTGAATATATGTGCTGAGTGTTTCCTTCTTCACAGTAAAAAGATCCAGGCAATGGAAAAAGAGAGTGAATTTAAATTATAGTCATTATTTCAATTTAAAATCTTTGAATTAAAAAAAAATTTTTTTAATGCCTGTGGAGAGAAAAACAGGTGAAGGAATTGATCTTCAGCTCTTAGGACCAGGGGAGGCTCTAATTTGTATTCTGTTCCTGGGTTTCAGTGCTGGTATGAGGCAGACCATGTTGATGTACACGTTTCAACACCTACCATTAATGTGCCTAAGAACCTGCCTCAAACTAGAACACTTTTGTTTAGCCATGAAAGTTTTATGTCCATATGTAGATCACCAGCCTTGCTGAAAGTCAATACATTATCTAAGCTGCAAGCTATTGTGGAATTTGAGATACTTCAGTTCATGTTACTTTCAAAACCAAAATATGATATCTGTTTCTCAGGTAGCTTTCTTTTTAAACCTTTATTCTGTGTGTGGCAACAGAGCGGATGGCGACAAGTTTGAAAATAGCCTAGGGTGCCCTGTATAGAAGCTGGGAACTGCTCATCTTCTGTTTGATAGTGTACAAATAGTGGGAACATAGAAACTTCTAGGGAAATGTTCTCTGGTTATTATAATTGAATTGGCATTTGAAGCCAGGCACATGCCTGTAATCCCAGCCACTCTGAGAGGCAGAGGCAGGAGGGTCATGAGTTCTAGGCCAGAAGCAGCCTGTGCAAATTACAAAGACTGTGTCTCAAAATAAAAAATGAAAGAGGGGCTCGGGTATAGGTCAGTAGTAGAGTCCTTGCCTAGCATATGCAAAGCCCTGTGTTCAACCCTCTAGTACTGGGGGAGAGAAAAGTTCCGATTTGATTCTAAAGGTACCAATATTAATTGTCTTAGGAAGTACCAATGTGGGTGACCAGCTTCCAACTGGGCAGCTGTCGGTGGTGCCTTGGCGACGGACAGGGGTGAAATACACCAACAATGAGGCCTATTTTGATGTGATTGAAGAGATTGATGCCATTATCGATAAATCAGGTAGGTGCTCTGAGGCAGGAAAGCTGAAAGAGTCCCTTCCTGTAACCTACTTGCTGGTGTCAGAATTATCCTGCCACAGGGTCAGTACTTATACCTTGCTGCCTCCTTTATCAGGCACTGTGCTGGGTGACAGAAGTGGACTTTGGTATGATAATATGGACCAGTGTCCACCTTACACTTTTGCTGTTTTATAGGTGTCTCCTGAATGAAAGAGAAATAACAGACTGATGTCTTATTGATGAGATTTCTTTTTTTCAAGGTATTTGATTCCCAATCCCAATGGAAGAACTAAAGTTGTAATTAGTAAGATGCAGAGAGCCTTCCTTTCTATCCATTCCAAGTCAGATTAATAGGACTAGAAATTCTAGAGCTGAAAAATCCATAGAAAGTTCTCTTCACATTAGTGAACTTATCCTTTCATCAACTGTTTATTGAAAACATGTGTTACAGCACTGAGGTGGGTGGTGGGCATTAGATGATGAATAAGAATGGTAGCTATAGGAAGCTAAATCAAAGTCCAGTGAGGCAGAGAGAAAGGGAAAGAGAGATGTTTCCCAGCCATCCTCAGTACAGTGGACAGAGATCATGGTACATATGCCTCATCAGTAAAATAACTGAAAGTTTTTAAGACCTGCATGGTTAGGAAACAACCATTGAGAAGTATAAAAAGAGTAAATGATGAGGCTTGGAAACTGGTGACTTAGCATTGTTTTGTGTTAGCCCAAATGTCCATCAAAAATAGAAAAGATCAATAAAGCCAGGCATGGTGGTGTATGCCTGTAATCCCAGCTGTTTGAGAGGCTGAGGCAGGAGGATTTTGAGTCCGAAGCCTGAGGCAGCCGGTGTGACTTAAAGAGATTTTATCTCAAAATTTTTAAAAAGTGAGGTCAGGTGGGGGTGCGGCTTAGTGGTAGAGAACCTGTTTTTGGTGTGGTTATATAGCAAAATAATATACAGTATTTTAACATACTACACAGTAGCAAAAAAGAATGAATTACAGGTTGACCAAGCAACATAAATGAATCTCACACTAGTGAGCAAAAAAGATAAATATGATTATGTACAGTGTCGTTACATTTATATGAAGTTTGGAAATGTGCAATTTAAGGAAATAGAAGTCAGAATTTAGGCCAGGTGTAGTGGTGCACCTCTGTGATCCCAGCAACTCAAGAGGCAGAAGCAGAGGATCATGAGGCCAGAGGCAGTCTGTGTAACTTAGTGAGACCCTGTCTCAAAATATAAAGTGAAAAATGGGTTGGGATTGCATGTAAAAGCATGTGTGAAAACCTGGATTCAACCCCCTAGTCCTGCCAAAAAAAAAAGAAAAAAAACCAGAAAAAGAATTTGGGGTTGTCATTAGCATGTAGGGATGCCGGAAGGTTTCCGCATTTTATGTAGATGGTATTTACACAGATGTGTGCATATTTAAAAGTTCACTGAGCTGTGCAATTTTTGCATTTCACTATTTTACCTGAGTAAAAAAGTTTAGAAAGTAATTGATGGCCAGATTGCAGAGAGCCTCGTCTGTCATTTTAAGGAGGGCAGCTGGGAGGCTTTGAGGAGTTTAAGTTGGAGTAGGGTATGCAGGCTCACCGATTGGAACAGTCTGTCTGGCTGCAGTGTGGAGAGTGGCTTGAAGTGGGATAGGACTGGAGGCAGCAGGGGCAGACAGGAGGCTGTGGCTGAAGCCCAGGTGCAAACCCCACATATCTCCAGTGAATAAATGGGAGAGGTATTGGTCTGAAGAGAGGGGCATTGGTAATTGGCTAGACATAGGGACTGAGGAGGAAGGATAGGCAAAGGTACATCTGTGTTTCTGAGCTAGGCAAAATGGATGGTATCATTATAAAAATATGGAAAGTAGGAGGAGGAGGTCCAGGGATTAAGATAATGATTTACAGGTGGAGTTTGAAGTATCCCAGGCCTGTCCAAGTCGGCTGTCAGTCAGGAGTGGAAATCACTGGCCGGTCCTAAGTGGAAATGGAAGCCTTGGGAGGGACAAAGCACCCTTGGGAGAAGGGGAGAGAGAAGTTCAGAACAGTGCACAGGGATGGGCATCTGAGGACATGCACAGAGAGAGGCCTGCAGACGCTGAAGAGGAGCAGTGGGGAGCAGAGGAAGCTAGGAGTGGCTGGGAGAAATGGTCAGCAGGGACAGCTGCTGTAGGGTGAGGACCACGAGTGTGCAGCCAATGTGTCCATCTGATTTAACCACAGAGCTCACTGGTAGCTGTAGTGAGCACAGTTTCTGATAGGAAATTTTCCGAACCATTGACTGAGATATTGATACTCTGTGTGATTCTGGTACTAGATCGAAAGAGATGGTGGATAGCCATCTCTTTAATTTTTCTATCCCCAGTACTTTGTAGTGTCTTGTACTTGGTGTGCAGGTGATAGGTGTTTGGGTTGGGCAAAGGAATTGGATGGCTCAACCGAAGAAGTAAGAAAGGAAGAAAGAAGTTAGTGGGAAGGACAGAGGGGCGCCAACAATCACCTGTGTGTTTGGTCTCTTTCCTTCTCAGGCTCCACAGTCACCGCTGAGATCCAGGGGGTGATCGACGCCTGCGTCAAGCTGACAGGGATGCCAGACCTCACGCTGTCCTTCATGGTAACCAGCTGGGCCAGAGCCCACGTGCTCAGGGTGGGAGATAAGATGCTGCTGAGAAGGCAGAGTAGTGAGAAAGGAGTAGGACAGGAAGTCATTGGGCAGCCACAGAGCTTGCATCAGGCTTGAGTTTTCAATGAGTAGCTGCAGCATTTCTGTGTGTGCCCATGTGTGTGCATGCGCGTTAGTGAAAACAGCACCTGCACAGCTTCCTGGAGGATGATCAAGGCTCTGACTTCCGCTGCTTGCTTTCCTTGCTGCACCTGGCCCCACAGAACCCCAGACTGCTGGATGACGTCAGCTTCCATCCCTGTGTTCGGTTCAAGCGCTGGGAGTCAGAGCGTATCCTGTCCTTCATCCCCCCAGATGGGAACTTCCGCCTGCTCTCCTACCACGTCAGTGCGCAAAAGTAAGCAGCCCTTGGCATTGGGAGTAGAATCTGGGTCTGTGAGGGGGATGATGTCGGTAGTGATTAGGACCTCAGGCTCTAGAGTTACCTGAGTTCGTGTTCCAGCTCCTGCAGTTACTGTGGTGTCACCATGGGTGAGTTGTTTCCCTGCTCTGTGTCTGTTTCCTTATCTGAAAGTAACGAGGGTTCCTCATGAAGATTGGGCAAGAGCCCGAGGAGCACTTAACACGAAATACGAGCTCCTTAACATTCTTGCTGTTGTTTCTGTTATATGTCTAAAGAAGAACCTGGTTTTTTTTGTTGGTTTGTTTTTGGTTGTTTTTGTCAAATTAGAATCTTAGCATACCTAGGTTCATTCCTCTGCCCCCTAAAAAGTGTTTAATTGTGCTATGAAAAATCATAAAATGCAGTGATTTTTGGTCTTGAACATCCTCTTTATTTTGAGTTGAGAGGCTTTTCGTGGCAGTATAGTGCAGTGGAAAGTATGCAGGGTGGTACCAGCCAGGAGACCCCAGGGCCAGTGGTGCTTTAAGATGGCTGAGGGCTGAGGTTGGAGGCTATGTAGCAGAATGCCCAGACTGAAAGCCCACCTGTAGTACTTATAGTACATGGCCTGGCACAATCCTTAATGTCAGGGAAGTGTTTTCTGTACAGTCAGAACCTACTGCATACGCATTAAGAGGTAAATAAGCTGAGGAATGAATGGGTAGAAGGCAGTTAACATGGTGACTGGCACACAGGAAGTGCTCAGTAAGTGTTAAGAATTGTTATTACACTGAGATTCTTCTGTGGCTTATTTGAGTCCATTTCCTGTTTTGTCAAATCATGACAACCTACCCTACTTCTTGTTGTTGTTGTTAGGTGCCGTTGAGTCGGTATCTGACTCATAGCGACCCTCATAGGGTTTTCAATGGCTGAGTGCTTTGGGATTGCCTTGGGAGTGGATTGCCAGGCCCTTCTCCCACCCTACTTCCTAGGGGGGTTTTATGAGGATCAGATGAGGTCGGATAAAAGCACCCTCAAAAAATTAGGAAGGCTCCATGAGGTGTGAGTATTACTGTCCCCAGTAGAAATAATGATTGGCTACATGTCATAAATAAAACAGCTCATTGTGGCTTTCTTAGAGTAGGCTTGGTGCAGGCTTTAATTTCATTCATATTATTCAGAGTCATCAGAAGTGAGTAGAATATAGATAAGGAAGAAAAGGCTGCCAATAGGGGGGGAAAAAAAGAATAAAACAAGGAAATAATGCCATTTTCCAGTACATTAATGAAGTGCCGGGCTGGGATTTAGCTCAGTTGGTAGAGCGCTGTGCTGCAGTCTCTGAGGTCCCGAGTTCAATTCCCAGCACCACAAAAATGGGAGAAGGACCTGGCAATCCACTCCCAAGGCAATCCCGAACAGTCAGCCATTGAAAACCCTATGAGGGTCGCTATGAGTCGGACACCATCTCGACAGCACCCAACAACAATAACAACAAATGAAGTGCCATTTTTGTCTCTCTCTTGTACAGTCTGGTTGCAATTCCAGTGTATGTCAAGCATAGTATCAGCTTTCGGGACAGTAGTTCACTTGGACGCTTTGAAATAACAGTGGGACCCAAGCAAACTATGGGGAAGACCATAGAGGGAGTGATTGTCACCAGCCAGATGCCCAAAGGAGTCCTGAATATGAGTCTCACTCCATCCCAGGGAACACACACGTTTGACCCAGTGACAAAGGTAAGGAAGCAGGACATCTAAATGGCTGATGTTAAACAGAACTCATTCTTGGGAGCTCACCATACAGAGATTCATTAGGGGGACACTGTTCTTTAGGTAGCTTGTGGTGACAAATAGGACTCTCTACTGAAAAATACCCTTGTTGTTGTTGTTATGTGCCGCCGAGTCGGTATCCGACTCATAGCAACCCTCATAGGGTTTTCAATGGCTGACTGTTTCGGGATTGCCTTGGGAGTGGGTTGCCAGGTCCTTCTTCCAAAAAATACCCTTAGAGACAGCTCATAAGGTGGGGGACAGACACCGTGAGGTTCAAGTTCAGCCAGCTCAGAGGAAGGCTCCACTCTAATTAACTGTTGCGTTGGAAAGACACTTTTTTTCATTTCCTTTGAAGATGCTGTCATGGGATTTAGGAAAAATAAACCCTCAAAAGCTGCCGAGTTTGAAGGGGACCATGAGTCTTCAGGCTGGAGTTTCTAAACCAGATGAGAACCCCACCATTAACCTGCAGTTTAAGATCCAGCAGCTGGCCATTTCTGGTGAGTGACCTCATGTCAGGTTGCCTTGCAGGGAGCAGAAATGGCTTTCTTCCTGAGGTGCAGACAGCAGAAAGCCCTCCCGTGGCTCCCTGTTTATAGGGTTTGGTTTTACTACCTGCTATGTAATATTTAGCCTGCAGCTGTACCACTGTGGTGTCCAATCCCGTCAAATCTCGGGAGGTAAACAGGGTCAGGCCTGGTTAAGACTTGAATGGGACACCACCTGAGAACACCAAGTGCTGTAGGCTTGGGAGAAGGACCCAGCAACTCACTCTCAAAAATCAATCAGCAGTTGAAAACCCCATGAATAGCAGAAGAACACTAACAGTACTGTTTCACCTGTTGTACGTAAGGTCGCTATGACTCCAACACTGACTCAATGGCACCTAACAAGAAGTCATTAATTATTTTTCATTATTAATTAATTTATTTATAACTTCATTTTTAATTGTTACTATCCATTCATTCAGTCCAATAATTTAGCAAAATGCACAGTGTTCTTCTTTTTCACTCACCTCATTGCAGTCTGTTTATAACTTTCTGTCCTATCTACTTGACAAAGAGGTCTTCCAGCTTTTTAAAAATTAATTATTTTATGGTACTAGGGGTGGAACTCAGGGCCTCATGCATGTTAGGCAAGTGCTCTACCACTGAGCTGCATCCCTCCCTTTTTTAATTTTTTCATCTTAGGACAGAGTCTCACAGCTGGGCACAATGGTGCATGCCTGTAATCCCATTGACTCGGCAGGCAGATGCAGGAGGATCACAAGTTTGAGACCAGAGGGAGTCCCTGTAATTTGGCGAAACCCTGTCTCAAAAATTAAAAAAAAAAAAAAAAAAAAAAAAAAGAGCTGGAGGTGCAGCTCAGTGGTACAGCACTTGCAAAGCATGCAAGTACAAGGCCCTGGTTTAACCCTCAGTACCGCAAAAAAAAAAAAAAAAAAAAAAAAAAAAAAAAAAAAAAATATATATATATATATATATATATGTATGTATGTATGTATGTATGTATATCTGGCTAAATTACACGGGCTGCCTCTGGCCTTGAACTTGTGATCCTCCTGCCTCAGCTTCTTGAGTCGCTAGGATTATAGCCATGGTGCCTGGCCACAGGCTTAGCTTTTTTGTTGCAGAGGTTTTTTTTTCCTTGGTATTTAGGGGCTGAACCTAGGACCTTGTGCATACTTCACAAGTGCTCTACTACTGAGCTTCATCCCCATCCCTTTATAAATTTTTTATCGTGAGTCAGACTCACATTAAGTTACAAAGATTCCTTCTGGCTTTGAACTCGTGATCCTCCTGCCTCAGCCTCCCACGTTACTGGGATTACAGGCATGAGCCAGCCCACTTGGCCTATTGCAGTGATTCTTTTTGTCAGTGTGTGTACCAAGGGTGAAGAATCTGTGAGCTTCACAGAAATGGTTCATCTGTACAATAGTCTCTCCTCAATTCAAAATGATCTCTCAATTAAAATGAATGTAAAGAACTATGCTACCTGTGTCTTCTGAATAATGTTCATATCTGATTTCTCCCTCCCTCTTCCTCTCTCCAGGACTCAAAGTAAACCGCCTGGACATGTACGGAGAAAAGTACAAGCCCTTTAAAGGCATAAAGTACATGACCAAAGCTGGGAAGTTCCAAGTTCGAACCTGAAGAGAGTCTCACAGAGGAAGCAGTCATGAACATTTTTCATTTCTTACTTGTCTAAAAGTAAAAAATATCAGCCAGTCTCTTAGGTCAGTCCCCTCCAGGGCCCACCTGCTCCCTTTTTTCCTCAGCCATGGAAGTAATTAAGGGAGAAAAGGGTCACCAGGAAGAGCTTGGCAGAACTGAAACACAGCACCAGCTCTGTGTAGAGGAGCGATGTATGGTTGGGAACAGCCATGCTGGACCCCACAGTCACCTGTTTTTAACATGGTTACCATAGAAAAGACCAGCACTTATTGTTTAGCTGGCTTTAATTACCTAAAACCAATGAAAAAATATCTTTATTGATTTTTTTAAAGGTAGAAATATGTGAAAAAGAAAGATCAGAAGAAAAATGAATGTGAGCTGCAGAAAGGCCAGTGGAACGTCTGGCTTGTGGACTGGGCACTACTCAGGGTTTCAGCGCTTATCTGGCATGTGCAGAGCCCTGGCTTCTATCCCCAGAACTGTACAGGGCACCACTGACAGCTGATCTTTTGGGGGAGAAGACAGAGGAAATAGTACTAGAGAAGGGTTGTGAGGAGGCATGCTACAGTGAAAGATCAGCGAGAAAAGTGACCAAACTCTAAAACAGGAGGGTTGGAAAACAGTTGAGTTGGTTTCCTTCTGACCCCTCTAGTATGTAAAAATGATTTGTACTTCTAGAAGTGAACTGGTACTCCTTAAGTTCAGGTCCACTGATGACATGGAAACCCTAGTAGAATCAGATTTTCTCTGAAAACTGCAGGGCTGGTGGACTAGCTTTCACATTCTAACTTTTGCCAAGTGCCTTTAGCACTTGATCTGTGATCTGCGTGGAGATGGTGATCTGCCTATTTCCCGAACAGTTCTAATCACTTCAGTTTACAGAATTCACCAGCCTTTTTCTGGTTACCTGATCCTTCCATAGGATTTTCTAAAATATAGGAGAGTTTCCGCGCAGCCAGATTTTGTGAATCATAGTATTGGAGTAGAGATGGCACCTCATTTCCCATGAAGGTGGACCACAGGCACAACTGTGTGGCCCCATGTCTGCATTTGTCCATACAGGATGTTTCTGTCCATAGCTCTAAGTAGAAGGAATGCTTCCCACAGGCTGAGCCTGTGGAAGCTTAGTGGAGAAATTGTCACTTCCTCAGTCTTTTGTACTCCATGATATACTATTATACCTATTAGCAATAGATATCTACCAGCCCATTTTTCCTTTAAGACAAAAAAAAAAATCCCTTTAATCTTAGAATAAAATTAATGCTTTGGAAAGGTGGGTTATGTTGATCATAGGTAACCAACCCAGCTTTAAAAACATGGCAACTGAAGGAATCCTTTAGGCTTTCCCATAGAGTAATCTTTATTTCGGTGTGTCCAGTACCCATTTAACTATCTCCATAGTAAGTGGGTGGTTTTGTTTTCTGTTGATTTGAAATTATAGTCCAGGGAGAATCCCTGTGCTCTGCACACGGAGGAAAAGATGACTTACGCTCCCAGACTGTAGGACCCATCCCCAAAGTCCTGCTGCCAAATACTTGGGCCACTTTTTTGCTAGTTTTAACTTCCTGCTTCCAGGACTTGTTTTTGCTGCAGCGTAACATTACATTGTGGTTTTCTTCGGGATAAACTGTGCTGTGTACACCTAGACATGTTTCCTACTCTGTCCCTCTAGAACATGCCCTGCATTTGCTCTTCCTCCTCACCCCTGTGGTCAGGGAAACCGCTCAGCATGTGGATTCCAAGATACTCAGGGTCGCTTTTCCTGAGACGCCAAAGGAATTCAAGGTTTCCTAGGTCACAAGAGACAACTAATCATGGTCCCTGAATATTTTTCCGTGTGTAAGTGCAGCTGTGTCTGTTTCAAGTGCTGTACCTATGAGGAAGTAGCGCCACAGCATGGGACCTGTAGACCTAAGCATATGTGAAGTAACACGTCCTGGGAGTGGCTGTCCTCTGGAGCACAGCTGTGCATTGCCGCCACCACCATGCCGTGTCAGCAGCAGGGGTGGATCAGGGCATCTCCAGAGCTCTGTTCCATGTGTGGTTAACTTTCAGAAGTAGCTTCCCTGTTTAAGTCCTAATAAAGTTGAATTGTACCAGTCCTCTGGCCTGTGTTACTGGGGCTAACAATGATGCCCCCCAGTCCTCAGTGAAGCAGTAAGGAGGTATTCGGGCTTTAGGAGACCAGAAGCCATGTGTGTAGTTTGACTATGCAGTGCCCTCCAGAAGATGACGGTGCTGATGTTAATGCCATTTTTAAGGTTGTGACAGCTAAGACCCAGATTGAGCATCATTTTCCCAAGGTATAGAAGACAAAGTCGTTAAAGCTGTGGTGTTATTCTGGGGCTTTCCCTGATCCCAGCTGGCCCCTCAGGTTGCTCCTTTCTTGGGCAGGAAGCAGGGCTGCCAGGCATTAGCCATCTTTATTGTAGTAGCGCTTCCTTGGACAGTAAGGCATCAGGCTTCTGATGCTTCCAATCAGCCTCACAACGTAGATGTGGATAGCCCATACCCACACTAGTTTTCTCCTGAGAACCCCTGTGCCTCTTGTCTGGTGTTGGTTAATCCTGTTGCTCCCTTTCTCCAGCTATTCTCTATGCAGTAGCCCTCCTTCATCTGCAGCTTTGTGTTCCCACTTCACTGGCTGGAGGTCAACTGCAGTCCGAAAATATGAAGTGGAAAATTCCAGGAATAAGTAATTCGTGCATTTTTAAATCGTGTACTATTCAGAGTAGTTTGATGAAATATTTACTGCCCCACTCCATCCTGATTTGGACGTGAGTTACCTTCCCACCCAGTGAGTTCACGCCACATGCGCTACCTATGCAGCATCTTGGTTATCCCATTGGCTGTTGCAGCCCTGCAGTGCTTGTGCTCCGTAACTCTCATTTTACTTAATGGCTCCAAAGCACAAGAGCAGTGGGGCTGGCAGTCTGGATTTGCTGAGAAGAAGCCATCAAGTACTGCTTTTGAGCGACAAAGGGAAAGTTGTCAAAGAAAAAAGTTATGTGCTGCGGTGCGTTATAAATGCTTGAACCTGTATGGAGACTTCAGCAAGGGGCCCCTGAAACAAGTGCCATTAAGGAGGTTGCTACAAGTGAGCGATGAGAGGAGAGAGGGAGCAGAGGCCACATCCATACAACAGGACCCCATGATAATTGTTCTACTTTATTCTAAGTCATTGTCAGCCTCTTACTGTACCTAATTTGTAAACCTTGTCATGGGCATACCTGTATAGCAGCAACAGTCTGTATAGGGTTGGGTAGCATCTGTGGCTCCAGGCATCCACATGGGGCTTGGTGTGGGTTCCCCATGGATCTGGGTGACCTCTGGGCCTCCCCTTGCTCTGGATGCTCCATAAATCCCCTGTGAGAGATGTTGTTACAAACTTGTGCTTTCCTCTGTGGCCAGTAGGTGGTGACTAGGTGCCATCAATACTAATGCTTATAATCGTTAGAATTTTTTAAAGGAAATTTAATTAGAAATTCAAACTTCCTCCAGTGTCCTGAGTGCTGGGGATTGTGTGTCTGGCTTTTGTAGTTAAATGTGTAGCTAAAAGTTTTTGACAGTTTCCAATAATCAGGCATGAGGAGGACTCTAGGAAGACAGAGATTGTAACCCTCTTGAGTTCCACATAGTTCGTACCCATTAAAACCAACTGCACAATTATCAGGCAGTCCTTCTTGTTCTTTGGGTCTGGTGGCTTTTGTTTCTTTACTTCTCAGCCAGGTGTGATAAGAAGATAATATTTAATTTCCTCTTAGACTCACCCCTTCCCCCCTGACAAGTTCCTCCTGGGTTTCCTTATCTTGCTGGGTAGTGATGTGTTGCTCTTTGATATTCCGGTGTAATTCAAGTGGCTATCTTGCTAAGTTGGGCCTCTGGGCAGTTGTCTTCATCTGTCTGCGGTTTCCAGGACTCCACTCAGGAATGCCAGGGCCTTTTGACTTTGCACTTCCATCCCAGAGGCCTTTGTGCTTCAGTTCATCTCATTAACCAGTGTCTGAAGAAAAGCTTGTGCGAGGGATGGGCCGGGAGGTGCTATGTGGGGGAGCTTGCCTACTGCTGTCCTGGGATGACTTTCTATCTGAATCAAATCTTAGAACTTGTAATCAAGGTATGTGAAGTCCAGAAATGTGTGACTTCAATCTCTGTGACCCACATTGATTTAACTGGTTTGGGACTTTATCATTTCAGGGAAGACCTGTCCCCCATCCAGCTCTTGGGCTTTAAAGAATCCTTTTCTTTGTGAGTTTGTTGTTGTTGTTGTTGTTGTTAGGTGCCATCGAGTCAAGTCCGACTCATAGCGACCCTATGTGCAGCAGATCGAAACATTTGCTGATTCTGTGCCAGGCAAACGATCTTATTTATGTTTAAGCCCATTGTTGCAGACACTGTGTCAATCCATCTGGTGGAGGGTTTTCCTCTTTTATGTTGACCTGCCACTCTCTCAAACATGATGTCCTTCTCTAGGGATTGATCTCTCCTGACTACATGTCTGAAATATGTAAGATGCAGTCTGGCCATTCTTGCTTCCAAGGAGCACTCTGGTCGCACTTCTTCTAGCACAGATTTGTTGGTTCTTTTGGCAGTCCATGGTATATTCAGTAGACATCTCCAGCACCACAATTCAAAAACATCAGTTCTTCTCCTGTCTCCCTTGTTCAATGTCCAGCTTTCACAACCATATGATGTGACTGAAAATACCAGTGGCATAGCTTTCAGCCTCATCGCAACACAAGCCCCCACAGTGCGGCAAACTGACAGACGTGTGGGGGTTTGTGAGTTTAAGCTACTTTTATTCCAAGAACCCCTAAACTGGACAATCTGACAGCCCCTCAAGAGATACAGACCTTTGTCTCCTAATATATCAGCATCAGATGTCCACGAGTGGCCATTATGTCACCAGACTTATTCTTGGAACTAGGGTGTTGGTGATTGAAGTGGTGAGGCTGCAGTAGGCATGTGGGCCGCATTTCACGAGTGGTAAAAAAGTAGTACAAGAGAGGCAGGAAGTGGACATCCTGTTGTAACATACTTGTGCACACTGCTCTGGGAGGCAATTCTTTCTGATGAACAGAAAATCAAAATAGGATAGGGAGGCACAGCCCAGACGCCGGCATCTAGACTGAGCCAGCAGCCGAGATGGTGCTATTAGCGAGAGCACAGTCAGGTTTCTTCTTCCTTTGTACTGCTGTAGCTTCTGTCCAGAGCCTCATGATCTGCCTGCTCATTCTTCCGCCCTCTGACAGTCAGCAGAAGGCGTCTTTAGTTTACCCATCCCTGAGGAAAACACTCAAGGGCTCCCTGTTACTGAGGGAACAAAGTCCAAGCCCCACTGGGCATTGACAGCCATAAGTTCCAGCCCACAGTCCTCTTCACCAAGCTCACTGCAGACCAGCTACTTATGTCTCCCCCTTCACTGGCTCTTTGGCCTCTGGTCTTTGTCATTTCACAAAGTGAAAATCCTGGTCTCAGCGTTGGCTCTTCCTGCTCCTGTCTACCAGTCCAGTCTCTCTCAGTGTGTCCAAGCCCTGAGTCTTACCCAGTGTGGGAAGGCCCTCCCTAATTCTGTTTTTCTTTAAGATCCCCCACTCCCTCCTGTGGGCTGGGATTTAACTCAGATGGTAGAGCACCACTCTGCAGTCTCTGAGGTCCTGGGTTTGATTCCCAGCACCGCAAAAATGGGAGAAAGATGTGGCAATCCACTCCTGAGGCGATCCCGAAACAATCAGCCACTGAAAACTCTACAAGGGTTGCTATGAGTAGGACATGACTCAAAGGCACCTAACAACAACAACTCCCTCCTGCAACTGACTTCCAGTATAATCTCTGCAGTTTTGTGGTTCATCTCCATACTGCCTTGTTATTCCTATAAATACCTTATGTTCCTGTCAAACCAAGCATCCCCCCTGCCTCCTTGTAGTTTTTTTTTGTGTGACAGGGTCACACCATGTAGCCCAAGCTGGCCTCAAGTTTCTGATCTTCCTGTCTCTGCCTCCAAAGGGTTGGGATCTCAGGTGGGGCCACCACACCCTGTAGGCAGCAGGTGTCCTGTGCGTATTGAATGAATGAAAAGAAATATTTGAAATGATTGGAAAAATGTTGACCATGAATAAGGAAGCCCGGGGGTACTGTGTATGTAACAGAACCATGCCACTCTGATTTGAGAAAAATGTGAAAAATACATCTGAATTTATGTAGTACAGTATCATACAAAGTTATGGCAACAAAGTAAAAAGTAAAATGGATTGATATACACTAAAGCCTAGTTCATCCATTATTAAAATGATACAATTCTATCCAACTATAACATTTATAAAGAAAGATTTACACCATACACAAAGGCAAGGCCTCCCAAGAGCTGAGGTGTGGAAGGGGAAGGAGAACACTCAGTTTCAAGGGCAGACTGGGAAGACGATCAGGCCAATCACGCAGCCCTTGTGTGGAGCTCCTTGGGCCTCTGGGGTGACTGTAAATACACATTCTGCTTCTATTGCAGCCCTTCTTTCCTGAAGGACTTGGTGACTTTGACCATGGAGATATGCTCTTGTCCCTGTGGTCCCATCTCCAAAACTACTTGTGACTGATGAGGAGGTGGCCTTATTCTGCCTTCTCTCTGCTCTAGGTGGGATTCCAGAAGGGGCTGGCATTTATTTATCAGTCTTTTTGTCTGACAGAATATATTCTGAAGTCAGACCTTCACCCTGAAAGCTTCCAAACTGTGACGTACCTATAAAAGATCCATACACTGTCCTCTCCTATTGGTTTCTCCCTCTCTGCTGCTGTGAGGTGGTTTAGGGAGAGACCGTCATAAAGAAGCACTTGGTCTTTGCAGCAGGATCTCCTTTGGTCTCAAGGAGCTGGGCTGTCTTGGTCACGGTCGCATATTGTCTTGGATCCAATCTAGGTAATTAGTGACCTTAGTGTATATACCTGGAACATCCTTCTGTCCACAGCCCACACCCCAACTGATGATGCCAACTAAAATCATGCGTTTATCCTTTTTGCACACCAGAGGGCCTCCTGAGTCACCCTGCAAGACAAAGAGCAAGTTAGCAGCTGGCAAACGGCAGAATAGTTTTGAGAAAATTAGGATTCCATCTGTAGTGCTAAGATTGTATTCTTCAAAGTACTTAGATTGGAGAGTGAAAATTTTGTCCAGTTATCTTGATCCTCTAGAGGACTAGGATGCATTTACGCTGAGATAACTGCTCCAGGTTGGGAGTAGCTCAGAGAGCGCATGATGAAGCATGGGCAAGGCCTCAGCTTCAATGCCCAGCACCACAGGAAAAAACAAATGCTCAGCTATTTCAAGCTGTTAAAAATCCTGATTTGAACTCCAGCATTTTACTAGCTGTGTGGCCTCAGGCTAACTGAGCCTCAATTTTCTCAAGTATAAAATAGAGATAACACTTATCTACCCCAGGAAGTTGTTTTGGAGATTGGAAAGATGTATGAAAATTCATAAGCTCTCAGTATTAGTAATTGTTAGCTGATATTCTCGTGGAATCACAAAAAATGACTTTTTGTTTTTAACTTTAAGCACGTGGATAAATCATAGTTGCACTTTGTACACAAACTTGTTTTCCCTGCCACAAGGTCGTACCGTTGAGGTTTCTGAAGAAACCATACAAAAAGAGACCACTACTGTTAAGGAACTAAGGAGGAAAACTGCAGCAGGATGGCCTCATACAAGCAAAGCCCTCAAAGTCTCCAGCACCAGAGATGGCCTCAGTGTCCCTTCTAGCCCCAGCCTAGTGGAGACCTGGAAACCAGGCAATGGGATGTCAGAGTCAGAGCAATCCCATGGCTGCATTTAGGGCTTAGTTCCAGCAGGATGCTCTGCTCCCCGAAGCCCAGGACCTTGTTAATTAGGAAATATAAGTACTAACTCCGATAAGGGTCCCAGCTCAGAGAATTAAAGTGCTTTGCTTCCCAGGGTATTAGGGCTGAACATGAGCTTTTAAAACTCATTTCTCACAACTCATCTATATCCTGCTGCCCAGTAAATTGCCTTTCCTCCTCATCCTTCTACAAAGCAGATTCTAATTCTCTTGCACCTACACAATTGCTTCACCCATCACTTCAGTGTTGATTAATGCCTGGGCTTACAGGAAATCCTGTACCAGGTGGGGTTTCCCGTGCAGACATGGGGGAAGTTTCCTGCAGTTTCAGAAACTTTGATCTTTCTCCAATTGCTTTCTTCTCTCAGGCCCACATCTGGAATCCCCAGGGCCTCGCCAGGATGAAACTACTCCATTTTGGCCCTTTTTTTCCTTGGTAAAGAACCTGTTGATCAAGGAACACTTTTCCCCTTGGGAGGGCCCAGGGTACGGAGGGGTGCTCCTGTTTACCTGGCAAGCATCATGCAAGTTTTCTTGGTTTCCCCCAGTTCGAGTGTCTCCAGCACACAGCATGTTATCCGTGATGGTTTTATTAAACAAATGTTGTGAAGTGCAGCGGCTGGGTGGGTACAGTCTGACGTGAGCCTCTTTCAGCCGGTCAGAAAAGAAAGGAGAGGCTGAAAGAGAGAGAGGAAAATGTCTTATAGTTTTAGAGAAAGTTATTTGCAAGCCTTTTGGAAAGAGAAAGCCAAAATTTCCTATACCAGCAACATTTAATAAGTATTTATGCATATGAGGCAGAACCTATAATGCTGCCCACATTTTAGTGCTCTGATTTGCAGAAACAGGAGTGTTATGAGGTTTGATCCAGGGTTTCTCACTGACATTTAGGGTCAGACAGTTCTTTATTGTGGGAGACTGTCTTGTGCATTCCAGATAGTTTAGCAGCATCCCTGGCTCTATTTACTAAGTACCACTGTCAACCTGCAGCCTGAGATTTAACATCCCAAAATGTCTTCAAACATTGCCAAATGTTTCCTAGGTGGCAAAATCACCCCAGCTGAGAGCCACTAGTTTAATCAAATAATATCTCATTCACTACTTATAATCTACTCTGGGCTGGAATTTAGCTCAGTGGGTAGAGCGCTGTGCTGCAGTCTCTGAGGTCCCGAGTTCAATTCCCAGCACCGCAAAAATGGAAGAAGGACCTGGCAATCCACTCCCAAGGCAATCCCGAGACAGCCACTGAAAACCCTATGAGTCGGATACCGACTCGATGGCACCTAACAACAACAACAACAACTTATAATCTAATTAGGAATCTAGTTCTGTCTCCACTTTAGCAGTGAGGAAACTGAGGCTTTGCGTAGTTTAAACTAAAAGACTCATATCTAAGCTGGGCACAGTGGTTTTTGCCTGTAATCCTAGCTTCTTGGGAGGCTGAGGCAGGAGAATTGCAAATTTGAGCTAGTTTGGGCAACAGCATGAGATCACTTCATAGAATCAAATCAAATTCATGTCTGGTGCCACAGTTTGGATCTTGAGTGTTCTCAAAGGCCTATGTCTTGAAAGCTTGGTCTCCAACTGGTAGCACTTTTGGAAGGTGGTGATACCTTGAGGAGGTGGGGCCTCGTGGAGGGAAGTTAGGTCACTGGGGGCATGCCCCTGGAGTGTATATTGGGACCTTGGCCCTTGCTTTTCCTCTGTTTCCTGGTTACCGTGAGGCGAGCCCCCTCTGCAAGGTTCTCCTGCCATGTGGTTCCACCTCTGTGCAGACCCAGAAACCATGTGCTGAATGACCCAGACTGAGACCGCCACAACTGTGAACAAGAATAAACCTTTCCTCTTCTTAAGTTGGTTCTCTCAGGTATTTGTTAACAATATTGGAAATCTGACATCCAGGGGCCCACAGCTAAGCCAGATGTAGGCCTGGGATTTGAACTCACTCTGCACAACCGTGGTGTCCATCACCCACTCCCCTCACCACTGTACCTACTGGACTCAAGCTCTGCACAGCATTGGTGCTGCTCTGAGTGTCTGGGACTGCCCAGTGACCCCATGGGGCAGGGAAGTGGACAGTGGGATCACGCACAGCAGGCAGGCCACCGAGGGCCTCATCATACTGACTCAGTGCAGTGCAGTGCAGAGCAGAGCTAGAATCCAGCTCCCAGCCACTTTTTCCTCCACTTGGTCAACCCCACATCCCATGCTGTCCCTGGGCAGACAGGACGGGACCGAGACTTCCTGCCACTTACATGCCTCATGCTTGCCATAGCCAGACAGCTCACACTCCGTCCAGTCGGGCAGCTGCAGGCTGGGGTCAGGGAGGCAGACGGGGTGGATGGAGCTGCTCTCCAGGGCACAGGACATGGAGTCTGACTTCAGCTGCAGCAGTGCTGAGAGGGAAAGGGAGGTGGGGGCTAGAGTGAGAGAAGAGCTCCCTTGGTTTTAGGGGAGCAGTGGGGTAGGAGGAGGGCCGAGGAGGGGCGAGTAAGCTGTGCGCTCTGGAGCGTGAGCTAGAGCTGGGAGTAATGCATCTTACCAATGTCATTGTTGTAGGTATCATCGTCAAAGTCCTTATGGACAATGTACTTTTCTACTTCAAATTTCTGCTCTTCCTCTCCAGGGACCACCCGGTATGTTCTGCCCAGGACCACCTTCAGGTGGTGTGGGGAAAACCTGGAGGAGAGATGGCTTTAGACAGCTGGCCAGGGTGTGGGGAGTCAGGGTGTGGGAGGAGACACAGGGGTGCTGGCCCACCTCTCCAGGAAGCAGTGGGCAGCGGACAGGACCCAGCAAGTGTTGATCAGCACTCCCCCGCACAGGAACCTCTCACCAGGCGACCTCCTGTTCTTGGCGAAGATGGCAGCCTGCCAGGGATGCGAAGTGATGTCTGCGTAGAGCCCGCCTTTAATGCGAAACTGAGGCTGTTTGTACTGTCTCAGGCCGCAGGTGGCTAGAAAGGGAAGGATAAAGAAGGGAGCTCAGAGTGGGGTCTGGGGTGACATCAGAGCACCTGTCTCCCATTCTTATCCTGGAATCCCAGGTTTCTCCTGGCTACAAGCCCTTCCACAGGAGGGTAGGGAGCAATGCCTCGCCTTCACAGTGATCAAAACCTCACCTTTCCTTTGTTGAGTACATCAACCTGCACACTGAGTTGTTGTTAGGTGCCCATTGAGTCGGTGTCTGACTCATAGCGACCTCATAGCTGAAACACTATTATCATGCTTCTCTGCTATTCATAGGGTTTTCAATGGCGGGTTGATTTTTGGGAGTGGGTTGCCAGGTCCTTCTCCCAAGCCTATGGTATCTGGTGTTCCCAGGCAGTCTCCCATCCAAGCACTAACCAGGTCCGACCCTGCTTAGCTTCTGAGATCTGATGGGATCAGAAGCCACAGTGCTACGGGTGCAGATGAGTACTCTATATGCATTATCTCTATCCTTCCCAACACTAAATTGCAGGGAGATGGAGAGTTTTTGCTCAAGGTCACAGTGGCACCCTGATTAGTACCCAGGTCTGTTTGACTCCCAAACTGGGGACCTCTCTGCCATGCTTCATTTCTTCCAATTTTTCCTACAGTCATTTTCTGGCTTGAGAAATAAAGGGGAATTGCAAACTTCCTTCTCAGACGTGTATCTCCTTTTTTTCCCTTCTACTCAGCCTTGCCTATCCCATCCTTTAAGGTCCAGAGAAAGCCTGCCTCCCCTTCCTTTCTTTACCACCCTAGCTTGTGAGGCTCTGGGTGTACTTCCTGAGGTGGCTCGCTCAGGACCCACCATAAACAACCTTGGCTCAAGTTAACTTCTCAGTTAGATTCTACATTCCTTGAAGAACATTCTGACTTGTCTGTGCATTCACAAGGACAGAGGAATAATCTCCTCAGGGAATTTCAAAACTACATTTCTGCTTTTTGAGAATGTGTGCCAAGTTGACTCCTGTCTCCTCCCACATTGTGAAGCCAGTTCCCCAGTTTAAATGAGAACATGGGAAAGTGGAAGAGGTCAGCAGTGTAAGCCTTAGAGCCAGAGGACACAGGGACAGGCCCAGCTTCACCCGCCAGAGCCCATGGAGCTTGGGAAGGGCACAGGGTTTCAGAGAGCATCATCTAACCAGGAAAGGGACACAGGATGTCTCCCTATCGCTGCGTTATGGGGAGAATGAGGTGAGAGCATCTGCCTTTCCTTCTCATGTCCCCTGACCCGCATGACCATCATTAACAAAGGCACCCAGAGAGAGGAGATGAGAGCCCACTGAATTTTAAGAGATGAGTGTGATCTTGTTTTTTCCTTTTGTTCCCCGCCCCCTCACCCCACACATCTGCTCTAGAGTGTCCCCGCTCCACCGCTGCTGTGGTCATGGGAGCCCCTGCCACCGAGGCCAGGCCTTCTAGGAACTCTGGCAGTGACACTCTGAGCCAGACTGTGGGGAGATCCCTGAGAGTGAGAGGAAGGGGGGACCCCGGGGAGGGAGAAGAAAGGGCTGGGCCAGGAGAGGCGGCAAGCATACTCACAGCACTGGGGTAGAGCGCAGTACTCCCACGTCAGCTGGCGGTCCTTCAGCACGTGGCACCAGGGCTTGACATCCCCATCCGGATTCCTGGATGACAAGGGAGTGCAAGGCTCTCAGTACATATGTGGAAGAAGGAATGGGGACCCCTGACCTGGCTGGTCTCCAGCGGGCCCCACCGCAGGGAAAGCTTCCCTTTAGTTATGTGGTCAGTGGCACAGTAGACTCATCTCCCGAGGAGGTTGGGAGAACCTGGGAGCCATCCCACGAAGAAACTCCTACAATGCACTGTGATAAAGTGCCGAGCAAGGACAGAACAGATGAGGATTGAGTGGTTATGGGACAAATATTGGGAATTTTGGATTTCGGTGTACCTTGATTTTCAAAAATAAGTGTTATTCTAGCAAATGAATAGGTCAGACTAGATAATGCCCACAATTTCTTCCCACCCCCTGGATCTTTCCTGTAACACTCTCAGTAAGTCTTCCATCCCATCCCATCCCATCCCATCCCATGCCCTGGTTCTTCTCTCTGCGGAGACTGACTCCCTTGGACCCCGGCCACACACCGGCAGTAATTATGTCTGCTCAGGCCCAGTGCCTCTGAATTACTCCTCCAGACTGTATAACTCTTGCCCATCAGGATCATGGAATTCCATGGGAGGCAGGAGGCTCCAGACGTGGTGAGGCTGTAGGTTCCACGGTAGTCCAACCCTTTTCCAATATAGCAGTCCTCATTTTTTCCTGGAACGAAGAAACTGCAAGTTGAAGCAAAACCAATCCCACCCTTTAGGTGAAGCAGAGAGGTTGGGGTTGGAAGCAGAGGTGCCGGCCAGGGGAGCTGAGGGGCCAATCTGGCATGAAAGATCTTGTATGGTGTCCCCAGTGGCCCCTTTCCTCTTTCTTTCTTCCTTCCTTCCTTTCTTTCTTTCTTTCTTTCTTTCTTTTCTTTCTCTCTCTCTCTCTCTTTCTTCTATTTTCTTTCTTTCATTCTTTCTTTCTTCTCCTCCCTCTCTTTTTTGGCAGTACTGGGGCATTGAACCCAGGGCCTCACACATGCTTTGCAAGTGCTCAACCACTGACCTACACCCCCACACCATTTTTTACTTCTGATCTTCAGACAGGGTCTCCCTAAGTTATGCAGGCTGCCTCTGACTTCGAACTTGGGATCCTTCTGCGTCTGTCTCCCAAATCGCTGGGATTACAGGTGGGGTGCCACCACGCTCAACTCCCTTTCCTCATAGAGATGGCAAGTGGATTTTGAAGCAGTTTGGATCAGGAATGTCCACCATTGGAAACTTTAAGAGTTGGGACCTAGTTGGCAGTTTTAGGTTGCTGGGGGTGTCCCCTTGTGGGGGCTATGGGGACCCCAGTGTCTTCCTGTCTCTCTCTCACTTCCTGGCCAAGAGGTGAGCTGTTTTGCTCCACCACAAGCTCCTGCCACAACATGTAGCCACTGGCCCAGAGCAATGGTGCCAAGTGATCCTAGACTGAAACCTCCACCTTGAGCTGATTGTCTCAGGCCAGTGTCAGAGTGGCACAAGGCTGACTAACATGGGTTCCATCTCGTGTTCCAGCTTCCATCAGCTGGCTGTGGCTCCCTAGGCATACTCAGGCTCAGTGGGACAGGGGCTGAGTTCCACCAGAGGCCAGGTTCTCGGGGCTGCTCTGAAAGTAATGCAGGGTTTCCTTGCTGACATGGATGCTGCAGTGAGGCGCAGAGCATTGAGAGGGGCTCTCCAGTTGTCCTGCCTCCTCAGCTTTGGTCTGTCAGTGCCCTTGGGGACACATTAGACTTGGAAGAGAGTGTGACCTTACAGTGAAACCGACTTGGTTACTTCTCTGCCTACATACTATAACCAGAAGGGATCTGTAAGATCATCTAGATCTGTGAATCCTGATGGAGACCAGCTCCTGGGGGATGGGGAGGATGTTCTAGAATGATTGTGAAAGGTCTCCATGTGCATAGATATACCACCATTACCTGTTGACCTGCAGGCTTGGTGCACATTACTTTTATGAGTATATATTTGGAACTTAAAAAAAATCTTACTTACAGTTGTGACAAATAATATGTATATCTATGAAAGTAGCACTGAATTCATAGTGACTTTTTGTATCTTGCATTTTTTTCAACCTGGGAAATTATTTCATATTAAAAACTGAGGGGCCATTAATTCAAAAGGGAAGAATCTCTACTCACTCTCAACAAGGATTGGACGGCACAGATTCAGCACCATCCTCTCCTCTGCAGAGGAGGAGACTGACAGAGGGTAAAAAGATCTGCTCAAGGTCAACTAACCAGCAGGAGGCCACGCCCTTGGTCTCCTGACATTATGGACCTATTAACGCCTGGGTCCAGCCTGTCCTTGGTTGTAGGACTGTCAGCCATGTCCTCCCAGATGCTTCTTCCCTACGGACACTATGGGGAAGGCAGGGAGGCTGTCACTTACCCTTAGGGCAGGCTGGAGTGCTGCAAAACTCAGAAGTGTACTTCCCTGCCTTAAAGACATAGCACCAGGGCTTCGAGTCTCGGTCTGGGTTTCTGAAAAATCAGCCAAGGTGGGTCAGGGAGCATTAGAAGAGAAGCCTCCACTCTGGGACCCAAGGACAGGGGACCCTCTCCTAGGGAAGGGCAAATACTTCTTGAGTGGAACACTGGACAGCTACATCACACTAGGCAGAAATATGATTTACCTTTGGTGTCTATTCAGAAATTAAGTATGGCTTAGAGAAACATATATAGGTGCCAAGTTGACAAGGGGTGGACAATAATAGTCTTTGTGTCAACATGGCTATGCCACAGGCCCCAGGTATGCAATTAAACATTAATCCGGGCACTGTGGTGAAGATGCTTTGTAACTGTGGTTAGCATCTATAATCAGTTGACTTTAGGCAGATTGTCCCATATAAGGAAGGAGGACCTCATCCAGGTAGTTGAAGGCCTTAAGAGCAAAAACTGAGAAGAAACTCAGCCTCAAGACTGCATCAACTCCTGCCTGAGTTTCCAGCCCTAGGGTTTCACACTCACCAGCCTCCACGGTGGTATGAACCAGTTCCCTAAGGTTGGCCTCTATCTATTCATCTTTCTCTTTGTCTCTCTACCTATCTGCCTGTCTGTGTGCCTCTCCATCCATCCATCTATCCATCTATCTATCCCTCAACCTGTGTAATCCACCCGCCTGCCTGGCACTGGCTCTGCTTCTCTGCAGAACTGGACAGATCTGGGACAGGCCTCCTCCCCACTGCTGCCTCTCACCTGCAGTAGTTGTGATTCCCGAGGCCAAGCCTGATAGCATCGGGCCTGCGTGCGCTGTAGGGCTTCTGGGCCAGTGCACTGCTGTTCCAGTTGATGCACTCAGCCCCACTCTCCACTGTGCTCCACGTGCCCCTGTAGGTGATGCCCTGGTCCTTGTAACACATGGCCCTGGTATCTATGGATGGCAGGACATGTGAGCCCTCACCTGCGAGCCCCCTTTGCTTCAAGGGCTCTCAATGGGCTTCAGGGTGGCTGCAAAGCTGCTGGAGCCCAGGCTCTGCCCTCTGGCCCAAGGCTGTGGTCCCTAAGCCGCCCTCCCCAGCCCTCACTCCCACCTGCCCTTGCTGGGATCTCACATGCCCCACACACTCACCGACTTCACAGCGCTTCCCAACAAATCCATCAGGGCACTGGCAGACAAAGTCTGCGAAATATAGGGCCTGCCGACACGTGCCTCCATTGAAGCACCTTGGCTCGCTGCAACCTGTTAAGGACACACACAAGGAACCCTGACTACTTCCAGAGCAGCACCAAGGGTGACACATGCCAGCCACTGTTGCACGCTGCTCACAAAATCAACTCAGACCCTGCAGCTAACCACCATATATGCACTATTATGCTCCCCATTTTCATATTACATATGGGGAAACTGAGGCTCAGCAAGCAAAGGCAAATTATCTGGGGCCACATGGTCTCCTCCATTTTTTTACTAAGGGCCTTTGCTTTTGCCTGTGGCAGACTCTGCCCGAAATCCCCTACTGAAGGTGTGAACATGCTGGGAACCCAGCAGGCAAGGTTGGGGCCAGGAAGTCACACGTACTTTTGACGGGCACCGAGTGGCACTGCGACTGGCCCACATTGCACCAGCACTGTTCTACACGGTTGCTTCTGAGCATAGGACGAAGCCACGACTCTCGATGCTGGTAGGTCATCCGTGTTTGCTCATCTCTGCAGGTCACTGTAGCCCAAGACAGGCAACCTCTTCAGAATGTCATTTAAATAACAAGCACCCCATACCCCTGGACCTGCTGAGAAAAACCTCCCACTTGCCTCAATATACAGCTGGCCCTCTGTGTCCAAGGGTTCTGCATCTGTCAACTCAGCCAACTGCAGGCCAAAAGTGCAGTTAGGACTACAGTGGTTGTGTCTCTACCAAACATGTATAGACTTCTTTGCTTGTCATTAATCCCTAGTGAATAGAGTACAACAACCACTTCCATTTCCATTAGGAAATATGGGATTTAGAGTATATCAGTGTTACAGGTAATCTCTCCCATGTGTCTGTCAGCTCGTCATGCTATGGGACTTTTGTGTTGCTATGATACTGAAAGCTATGCCACCATTATTTCAGATATCAGCATGGCCACCCATGGTGGACAGGTTTCAGCTGAGCTGCCAGACTAAGACTGGGGAGAAGGACCTGGAAGTCCACTCCCCAAATAATTAGCCATTGAACACGCTTTGAACAGCAGGGAAGCACTGTCAAATTCAGTGCTGGAAAACGAGCTCCCCAGGTGGGAAGGCATTCAAGAAATGACTGGGGAAGAATTGCCTCCTCCAAGTAGAGTTGACCTTAATGATGGGAATGGAGTAAATCCCCTGGAACCTCCTTATGCTGATATGGCATGACTCAAAATGAGAAGAAACATAGAGGCTGCAATAATGGGCTTCAAACATAAAAGGATTGTGTGCGTGACACAGGGTAGGGTAGTGTTTCGTCCTGCTATTCTTAAGGTCACTATGAGTAGAACACAACTCAACAACACCTAACAACAACAATAACATAGGTAATCTAGACATGATTTAAAGCATATAAAGGTATGTGCCCAGGTTCTATGCAAATACTAAGCCATTTTATATAAATGATTTGAGTATTTGTGGATTTTGGATTTTGGTACCCTAAGGGAGGGCCCAGAACCAACTCCCTACAGATACTGAAGGAGAATTATAAACTGTTGTGTATTCCTTAGGAATTCAGCTAGAAGATAAAATATGTAATATTTTGCCACCAAAAACTCCTTTTATTGGTTTTCTTCTGATGAACCTTGTCTTAAAAGAATCTATCAAAATACACTTATATTAAGCAACACTCTTTTTTTTTTATTTTAACTCATCAAAGATACACATCTGTGTATAACTGCCTGGCAGTTTTTGATCCTCATGACTATTACCACGCAGCAATGATGCATTTTTGGCTTCCAACAAAAGAAACTGGCATTTTAGTCTGTGCAGAAAATGTGCTACTTCCATTAGTATTGTGATACAATGAAACCAGTTGAAGTCCTCTTATTGGTGTTCTCCTCTCATGTTTCTCTGTTTCCAAATCAGAGTGCCAATTTAAAAACACTGTACTTTTAGCCAGGGACCATGGTGCATGCCTATAATCCCAGCGACTCTGGAGGCTGAGGCAGGAGGATCAAGAGTTTGAGGCAAGAGGTAACCTGTGCATCTTAGCAAGACTCTTTCTCAAAATAAAAAGGGGGTACTGGGAGTGCAGCTCAATGGCAGAGGACTTGCCTAGCTCAGGTGAGGCCCTGGGTTCAACCCTCCAGTATGGCAAAAATAAATTAATTGCTTAAAGCATGAGTTGGTTTCAGGAAACTTCTACTATAAAAAGGGTATGGAAAAGCCTTCCAGAGGGCTGAATTACAGAAGACTCAAGAGTACAGAGTCTGTGTGAGACCCTAGGTTCACTACCCATCATCCCACCCCACAAAAAATAAATAAATAAATAAAGCCAGGTGCGGTGGCACACGCCTGTAATCCAGTGGCTTGGGAGGTGGAGGCGGGAGGATCGCAAGTTCGAGACCAGAGGCAGTCTGTGTAATTTAGCAAAACCCTGTCTCAAAAAGTAAAAAAATGGGTTAGGATGCAGCTCAGTGGTCCAGCACTTGCAGAGCATGTAAGCACGAGGCCCTGGGTTCAACCCCCAGCACCGCAAAAGAAGGAGAAGAAGAAGAAGAAGAAGAAGAAGAAGAAGAAGAAGAAGAAGAAGAAGAAGAAGAAGAAGGAGGAAGAAGAAGGAGGAGGAGGAGGAGGAAAAAAGTTTTCTAGACCCAAAGGAACCAGGTAGTGAGGGAAGAAAGGTCCCAGGTCATTGGTTTTGGACCTGAAGGTGGACCCAGAATTCTCAAGCCCAAGCCAAGAAAAGCCAGCTGTTAGAGTCATTTACTCTTGGACACCTGAGGGAAATGTGTTCTGCTTTCTAGACCCGACTCCAGAGATGGCCTTCCAGAAGGAGGTTCTCTCAGTGCCCTGTCTGGGAGACAGCCCAGGTACATTACCCTGATTTGAGCATCAGGGAGAAACAAAAACAGAGGTGTGCATAACCAAGGTGGAATGCACGTTGGGGGTCATGCCCAGGGAAGACCTCAGAGGGCCTGGCTTCCTGGGTGATTCTGCTGCTGGCGGCTGGGGCCTTGGCAAGTCACTCAGTCTCTCTGGGGCTCCTCCATGTCACAGGACTTCGGGAAGCTGAGTGGGAGGGCTCCCCCAGCTCTGTGAGCCCGTGATAGCCTCTTTCTCCTGAAAGCCTGCTGGCTTCCATTGGCTGGGTGAGTGTTAAGAAGACCCCTGCAGAATCCCCCTGACAATTCCACAGCCCCACAACCAGCAAGCTATGGATAGATGCCCAAATGTCCTAGCCCCTGAGCCCTGAGCCTGCCTCCTGCCTCCATGGCCCCCTTCCTCTTACCTCGGTAGGATCGGGCTCCTCTTCTGAATCGGGTATGGATTTCCTGCAAAGACACGACGGTGGAGGAAGAAGAGTTGGCACAGGCTGGGAGAAGATCACCAGTGGCTATGCCAGTCAAGTGCCATCTGGCTGGTGTGAGGGAGGGCTGGGGAATGTCCACTTCCTGCCTTCCTGTCTGATCCTCTTCCCCATCTCTGCTAGACCCATCGGAAAGAACTTCCTGAACCATGGAAATGTTTCTTATCTGTGCTGCCCAATATGGTGGCCACTAAGTCCCCTTGAAGTGTGGCTAGTGTGAATGATGAACTGAATTTCCAGTTTTATTTATTTAAAATACTTTTAAGTTTATATAGCTGCATGTGTCTAGTGGCTGCCACCTGGACAATGGCGCTATAGCTTCCTGTGTCCCCTGTGGAGCCATCATGGGCTCTCCCTTCACTAAGTCCTGCCATGGAGAGATTTGTACGTCTGTGATGCCCTTTGTTGCAGGGCATTTTGAACGAGTGCACATATGGCCTCCATTTCCATCAGCTTCTCTGTTTCTATGTCTCATGGCACTTGCATTGTCCCTTGTAAGTGCTTTATGTATTAATTCAAATACATTCTTCTTCTCCTCCTCCTCCTCCTCTTCCTCCTCCTCCTTCTTTTCCTGTCTGTGGTGCTGGGGATCAAACCCAGGGCCTTGCACATGCTAGGCAAGTACTCTCCCACTGAGCAACACCCCCAGCCCTTGGTTATTTGAGACAGGGTCTTGGTATACAGTCCAGGCTGGCTTCAAACTAATGATCCTCCTGCCTCAGAGTGCTGGGATTACAGATGAACACCACCACACCTAGTTTACATGCACTCTTTAAAACAGCTCCAAAGAAGGCAGTCTGAGTCAAGGGCTAGAATAAAGAACTGTTTGCTTGAGTCAGAATAAGCACCTAGATGCTATTGCTGGGACTTGAATCTTAAGTATCCTACCCAGATGGGAGGGTATACAAGTGTGTCCTGTGATCCTGCTGTCCCTATGTCCCTTTGCCTCTCCACTCCTGGACACCTTCCCCAGCGTGGGGTGCTTAGGAGGATACAAACTCCTATTTAGACCAGGAGCAGTGAGAGCGCAGCCGCCTGGAGGAGCAGGGCAAGCAGAGATGGCCTGACACCCACCTGGCCCGGCAGGGTGAAGACTGCTCCGCAAAGCAGCAGTACATACAAGAGCTCTCTCTCCATTTTAGCCATTGTTTCTTCAGAGTGTCCCTTAAACTCTGGAGGAAGAGGAAAAGAGATAAAGCGTGTGATGCCACAGGGCAAAGAGCACAGCCAAATTCAAGAACCTGTGACTATGGCAGTGGGATCCTTCTAGCATCAGCTCCCATGGACAAGCCTCTGCAAGGTCACTTTTTTTTATTGTACATGTATTTTTATTGTAGTAATAGACAGCATAAAATTGACCACCTTAATCATTCTTACGTGTTGACTTCAATGGCATTAAGTACACACACACTGTCAGGCAACCATCCCACCATCCCTCTCTAGAACTCTCGACCATTGTGAACTAACCTCAGTAGCTGCTCAAGAACAGCTCCCAGCAGTGTCCAGCTGTGGGCCGCCACCCTCTACTCTCTGTCTCTGTGGACTTGACTACTTTGCATGCATCACAGACACAGAGTCATACGGTGTTTGTCCTTCTGTGACTGCTTACTTCACCTTAGCATAATGTCAAGAAGGTTCCTCTAGGCTGGAGCCTCCCTTGTGGAGGGTGGCTGATATTTCGTTGTCTGGATAGACCACAGTTTGCTCACCCTGCATCTGCTGATTAGCGATGGTTGCAGGAGGATGGTTTTTGCCCAGAGATGCCTGTGGGCTAAAGGGCAAGACCATCTCTGGGGCTTCTTGGCAACCCAAGGACCCCAGGCCCCTGCCTGGGAGTTTGTGTGCCAGGGTAGACTGTCGTCCCTGGCTTGTTCAGAGAAAGCTGTAGCCCACCCTCCTCAGGGTCTTCAGCTCTTGCACTTAGAAGGGACAGAGCTTCTTCAGTGCCCCCCACCCCCATTTCCTCATCCCACAGGGGGAAGGAAGCTCCCTCTCCACCCAATGGCTCCCTCAGGACGCCTGTCTCCTTCTCACAGACCACGACCGATCCAGCCAGTGCAGGTCTGCAGAAACAGCAGAGGAACCTTGATTTGGGTCATTGGACTCAGATATTCCTGGACCCCAAATTCCTGGTTTCCATTGGCTCTTCCCCACTGACTTTGCCCTCAGTGGCTGAAAGTAGGTTAGTTGGTCAGGTGATATTTTGTGGCCTGGCAGGCCCTCTCACTCCTCCATCCACTAAATTAAAGCAGGCCCTTTCTTCCCCTGACTCATTTCCCTTCAGTCACAACAACTCTGGTTCCCACCCCTCCTCCATCCTGGGGACCCTGTGGTTCAGAGGCTGCAGGACTCCATGTCGCCTGGGCTGGCTCAGGCTCCTGCTTTGTTTCTGTGCGAAGAACTGTCCTTTGGAAGTGCCATCCAGCCCCCTTGCCTGCCCCAGGCTCCCTCAGGGCCAGGAGGGAAACAGAGGGAGCCTTTCCACCTGGCTGGTGGGGCAGAGGGGGAGCAGCAAGGAGGCAGCCGGGCCGGGTGCTGAGCTGAATGGGGTGCTCCAATGGCTCTCAGGTCCCCCCACACTGCCCAGGTCCTTCTGTGTCAGGGGAGGCAAAGGGCAGGGTGCTCTCTGGGCTTCTCGGGGCCTCTCTCCTGGAGGGTGACTGGGTACTGTGGAGGCTCTGTCCTCACTCAGCAGACAGCTATATTGCTACCTTGCTGGTTTCTGGCAGTTGCAGAGGAAAGGAAGCGGCAGTTAAGGCCACTCGAAACAGGAACGTGGTGGAATCTTCTAATTACCAGCATTTTCTCCAATTTTCTCCTTAGCTTTCCTCAAATTTCTCCTTTCTCAGAATGTCCCCAAATCCCACTTAAATTCCTCTTCTTAATTTTATTCCATTCCTTATAGTCTTTTTGGAAACAGACCCTAAACTTAAATGCCCCGGTCCTCTGGGGCTCCTTTCGTAGATGACCCTGCCTTTGATTCTCCCAGGCTAGCTGGAGCACAGGGCGAGCTGTGCACACTCAGAACCTTTCTGAATGAAATACAGAATTGGTGGATGAATAAATGAGCCACCAACCGCCAGTGGAAGAAGCAGACCCCCCCACACACACTTCATTTTGCACATCAAGCAAGCCCAGGACCCCTTTCAACCTGCTTGTACAGCTAACTCTAGGGGACTGGTTAATTTTCCCTTCTGGACACCCACCAACTTACCAGATGTGGGGATTTTGTTGTTGTTGCTATTTTTGGTTTTTGCTTTGTTTTGCTTGTTTTTGAGACAGGGTCTGACTATGCAGCCCAGGCTGGCCAGGAACTCGAGATCTTCCTGCCTCAGCCTCCCAGGTGTGCATCACCATGGCCAGCCAAGTTACCATTTATTTCAAGAACTCCAGGTCCTCCCAAATGGGATGCAATTCTAGATATTAGATGATTGCCACACAAGAAGGGAGATGCTGCCATGGTTACATGCTCTGCCCTCCCCAGGGACCAGCTGTCTCCCTGGAGCAGTGGGGTGGCAGGGCCAGCAGATGGGGAAGAGGAGCATGGCTGGTGGCTGGCTGTGGGGACTCCAGCAGCTGCAAGGTTAAGCCTTTTGCAGCTGCAGAATCAATGTAAGGAAGACAGAAGCATGCTGGAGTCTGGGCTCTTGGGAGAGTTTGCAACTTGCATTTTTTCTTGTTGGAGGCTTCTGGCCTTGCTGGGCCTTGAGCCAGTGTGGATGAATCTCCCAGAGCAGTGTGACGGCTCCTCCACACTTCATTGTGTGGCAGCTCGGCCTCCTGGGGTGAAAGGATGACAGAGAACTTAGTCACTCACCAGCCAAAAAACTGCAGTCCCAAGACAGAAGAGAAGGAGGCGAGGGAGGAAAGACGTGTCCAAGTCTTGCCCTCGCTAAAGAAGTGGGTGTAGAGGTCCAGGGGCAGTGCCTGTAGGAAGAACAAAGTGAATTCCAGAAATATGGCTTCAGACTCTGGGCCATGGGGCAAGTCCAGGGCCAGGCCGGCCTTGGACACTGCAGACTGTGGCCCCCACCACCGGGACACTCACAAGCGCCCACACGGAACCAGGGGGAGGCGGGATTTGAGGAGAAAGTCTGAGAAGCCCTTCAGCTGATTTTACAAGTACAAAGACTTGTGATTTTTTTTTTTTGTCTTTGGTCTTCTTTTCCATTTGCCATACATAAACAATTTCCCGGGATCATTAAAGAACTGAAAAATATAAAATAAAAACAATCAAGCAAGTAAGAAGAAGGACCATAGGAGAGAGAGAGCAAGAAAAAAAGAAGGAAAGGCAGGAAGGAAGGTAGGTCGGAAGGAAGGAGGAATATAGTCAGGCAGGGAGGGCAAAAGGAAGATGGAAGGAAGGAAAGAAAGAAGGAAGGGAAGGAAGGAAAATAGGGAGTGAGGGAAAAAAGGAGGGAGGGAAGGAGAAAGGAAGGCAAGCAGGTAGTCCCACCTGATTTGGGCTGAAATCCCTGGATGCTGCCTGAGAGGGTGGTAGAATAGCAGAAAGGCCTGTGGGCTCTAAGGACCAAAGCCTTCGCCCTGCAGGCCTACCTGAGCACACAAAGTTGATTTTTACAGATTTGCAAGAGGCACCCTCTTTGGTGGGAAGAGTTCAGCAGACTCAAGGCTTGGCAAGTTGACAAAGTCCCTGTATAAGTTAGGCTGGCAAATAAAGCATGGCCTAAATTTCAAGGATGAGTGGGCAGGTACCCTTGTGCGGTACACCACCTGCACATCAGTATTTAGCTGGTTTCATCTGCTTCCAACATGGTGCACCTCACAGGGCAACTCTGGCCTTCCCGACTAGAAGCTGTGTGTGGTTCTGCTGGCTGCAGCAACATGACCGTTCCCTGGCCCTCTGAATCACCTGCAGTTGACGACAGTTCTCAGGAAAAGTGAGACAATGATCTGGCAGGCAGGGATGGGAACCTTGCTATAAACTAGCTGTCCCGAGAGATGTGCTGTTTCCCACAGCCAAGGACCTGTGCCATTTTGAGGGAATAAGGAGCATACAGTAAAAATCACAGTATTCACACTTGCAGCATAAGATGGGGCCATGACACTAGACTTCAGGCAGTGACTGCCTGTCTCTGGATTGAGCAAAGCCTCTGCAATGGCAATAGGACGCCTGGCTGAAGGACCCAGAAAGAGCATGTGATGTGCTATCTCCAGGGCCTTTGTATCACCCTTCCTCTGTATTGTCCTACCTTCTCCACCTTCCCTCTAAAAATCTGCCTCAGGAGAAGAACTGCTAACCTTATTCATATAAGGTAAAAATGACTGAACGAAAACTAATGTGCTGCTGTCCAAGGAGCTCCTGTATTCTGAGATACTGAATCTGCTCCCAGTGATGCAAAACCAAATGGCCTGGGCTTCCCGAGGTGCTTCAGAGCTCACACTCCGTGGCTTCTGGTGTAGATGGCAAATGGGGATAAGAACTGTTAAGTAAACTCTCAGCCAAATGCCATGGTTCTCTTTTCTCTATTATATAGGAAATCAATTTGCAACAAGGAAACTTCAAATGCAATCAATCAATCAATCAATCAATCTATGATTCTAGGTGTGCACCATGCAATTGCCTAGATGTTAGTGAACTTCAGGACTTACTAGTTTTCATTCTTAAAGTTTTTTTGAAACAGGGTCTCATGATGTAACCCAGGCTGGCCTTGAACTCATGATCTTCCTGCCTTGGCCTCCTGTGTGTGGGGATAACAGAAAAGGTCACCACAAGATGGCAAGATGGCAAGATGGAAGAGGCTAGAACTTGTAAGGGAAAGATAAAAGTCAATGGATACTGTTCTCAAATTTTGCACCATGTGCAAAGTTTGCTACATTTCTCTTGTGAAGGAGACTCTTAAGTTCTAATTGCTTTCCCAGACTTTTCCCTGGAAATTTGAGTAAGAGTCAGCCTCTGAGGGTAGCCATACCCTAAAATGACTTATGGCTTTGAAACAACACACTCTCACCCACTGCCCCTACCCTACCCCAGGACAGATCCAACACATGAGAGAAGAAAAGGCCAGAGTTCCTTGCAGCAGCACAGACATGTCTCTAGAACAGGACATGAGGTGAAGGGAGATGCCACCAGGGAACCAGGCCTTGGAAAGGATGGTGAGCTCCCAACAAAGCTCACCTTCCTCTGAACAGAGGCAGACTCCAAGCAGGGAGCCTTTGGCATGGTAGGTCTAGCTTCATGTCCACAGATCCATACTCTCAGAATACAAACTCTTTTTTTAGGTGCTGGGGGTGGAACTCATGCCCTTGTGCATGCTGCACAAATGCTCTACTACTGAGCCACACCCAGCCCTTGATATTTCAAGATAGGGTCTTGCTATGGAACCCTGGCTGGCTGGGAACTGCCTCAGCCTCTAGAATTGCTGGGATCACAATGACATAATGAAAGCTTCAGCTCATTATTTATTTCCTAATTTGAGTGTGTTGAAAGCTGGAGGAGGCTGAAGAATTATCACACTGTTGCATCTTTAATTCCCCTGGGTGATGTTTGCTTAGGGAGTGGGAGGAACTTGGAGCCACTATCCTTGGGTTTTGGGGGTTTGTTTAGATTCAGGGTTAACATTTTATTGGCACTAATGAGATACCATAGGCCAGTGAACGTTGTTTTCTCTTCAGAAGTCCTGTAAATGCACTCCCTGGGGTGCTCACCATGCCCAGTCCACCAAACTGTTTTCAAAAACTACAACACCGGCGCCGGGCACAGTGGCGCACGCCTATAATCCCAGCGGCTTGGGAGGCGGAGGCAGGAGGATCGCAAGTTCGAGGCCAGAGGCAGTTTGTGTAATTTAGTGAGACCCTGTCTCAAAAAGTAAAAAAAAAAAAATGGGCTGAGGGTGCAGCTCAGTGGTCCAGCATTGCAAAGCATGTAAGCGAGAGGCCCTGGGTTCAACCCCAGTACCACGCAAAAAAACCCACAAAACTACAGTACCATCATATAAGCAATTCTTAACTTTTCCATAGCCCAAATGCTTATTTGCTTATTCTTTCTCTTCTTTTTCTTCTCTCTCTTTTCTTACTGTTTTTCCTTCCTTCCTTCCTTCCTTCCTTCCTTCCTTCCTTCCTTTCTTCTTTCCCTCTCTCTCTTTCTTTTCTTTTCTTTTCTTTTTCTTTCCTTCCTTCCTCCCTTTTTCTTTCTTCTCTTTCTTAGGGACAGGGTCCCACTGTGTAGCTCAGTGGAACTTGCTATATAGACCAGGTTGGCCTTGAACTCATATCACTCTTCCTGCTTCTGCCTCCTGAGTGCTGGGATTACAAGTGTGCACCACTATGCCCAGCGTTTTTCTCTCTTCTTGAACAGAACTCTTATGACAAGAGGAGAAAAGAGAAAGTCTACTTGATAACTTCATTTGACCAATGGCCATGAGGTGAACAGAATCCTCTCCTGGAAGCCCCACTGCCACCCACTGGGGCAAGGTTCTCTCCATAGCATCTTCAAAATCTACACTGAGCTTGTTCGCTGTCATATCCGCCACACCACACCTTCCATCAGGTAACCTGGCTATTTGGAAGAACTAAGGAAGTGCTGGTTGTGGGTCTAGGAAAACAGAAGCCTATTCTGCCTCCTCTCCGCATAAACACAGAATCCTTTTCTCAATAATTTTTTTTGAGGGGAAAACAAGGTTCACTGGCCTATGATATCTCATTAGTGCCCATAAAATGTTAACCCTGAATCTAAACAAACCCCAAAACCCAAGGATAGTGGCTCCAAGTTCCTCCCACTCCCTAAGCAAACATCACCCAGGGGAATTAAAGAGGCAACAGTGTGATAATTCTTCAGCCTCCTCCAGCTTTCAACACACTCAAATTAGGAAATAAATAATGAGCTTTCATTGTGTCATTAACGTGAATTTGTCTGAGCTTTATCAGCAGTCCATGAAAGAAACATCAGTGCGAGCAATGCATGTGGATTAATGCCACTCACTCAACAGGTGTCGGAGCACCTACCCCTTGTCTGGCGTTGAGTTTTCAAAGCACCTTTTCGTCTATTACATCCCATGAGGCGATGTTATCTCATTTTACAGGTCTGAGGTCAGACCCTCAGAAAGCAGAAGGAACCTACAACAGGGTGAGCGCACCCATCGGGGCTCAACCTCAGCGGCCCAAAGCCAACACTCCTTCCACTTTACTGTCCCTGCGACACTCGCCTGTGACATTTTTTTCTTTTGAGGCAAGGTCTTACTATGTAGCCCAGGCTGGCATAAAACTTTCCATCCTCCTGCCTCAGCCTCTGAGTGCAGGAATTACAGATGGGTGTCACCACGCCCTGCTTGAGACCTTAATGTGCTCAAAGTTGTTATCTGAGAGGACCATGTGCAAGGAGCCCAGCCTCTGGATTGTTGAGAACCCCAGGGAGTGTGTTTACAGGACTTGGTGGGCCCCTGAGCCTCAGGGCCCTGGGTTTTCTACTGTGTAATCAGTTCCATCTTGCTGAGTGGGTCTGGTAGTCAGAGAAGCAGCAGGTAAGGGCCCTGCTCAATGCCTGATGCATGGTAGCATTAGTGGGACATCTGACTGCCCTTCAGCAACCGTGGCTCCCCTGACCAAGAGCTTGAAGCCAGCCCAGCAAGAGATGCCAAACTCTGTGGGGTCCTTATGGTGTTCAAGTGTTAATTCCTACTCCTATTGTCTAGCTCCTCCAGACATGTCCTGATAACCCATGACGGGATTCTCCACAATTGTATAAAATTTCATACCCCTCATAGATATTTGCAGAACAGTATGGACAAGTGTTATTATTTCCTGAATACAGAGTATCTTGTATCCTATTTTTAATCCCCCCCCCCTTTTTTTTTTGCCTTTCCAGGCCTGTTTACTCCACACATGCCAGGGCCTCTGTGGACTCTCAGAGGAAGCTGGACTTAGTAGCTGAGGCACCTGGGAGATGAGGTGTCACAGTGATAAGTCCTGCTTGGGCACAGCACATGGATGTCTGAAGCCAGGGACTTTCTATAAGGAAAATGACAATGGCAGCTTTAGAGACCGAAGCCCTTTCCTTGCTCCCTGCAGCCCAGGTGGTAGCACTGGCTCTTGCCGCAACCAGGTGGAAGAAGACAAATTTCTCCTCCGTGAACACAAGCCCGTGTGAGCAGTCAAGATGTGGAGCTGTAGCAGCCTTGCTCCCTTTCTTATGGGGACTGCCTTGCTGGCACAACTTCCCACCCAGTCCTCTGTCCTCAGCCTTCCAGAGATCTGGCTGACCTGGAGCGGCTCACAAAAGACCTCCAACAGCTGGGCCCACCATCCCAGGGACTCAGGAGGCTGAGGCAGGAGGATCTGAGTCTGAGGTTGGAGGCAGCCTGCACAACTTAGGGAGATCCTGCCTCAAAATTAAACATCAAAAAGGGACTGGGAATGAAGCTGTGTGGCAGAGCACCTGTTTAGCATGTCAGAGGCTATGGGTTCAACCCCCAGTAAAAACAAACAATCAAAACCTCTAATAAAGGGGCTTGAGATTCCCCTAGGGTGCCATCATCCTGGAGCCTATCAGATCCCTCACCATCCAGCAAGACCTCAAGCCCCAGCTCAGACTAATTTCCTCTTTGCTGGCATTCCCAGGAGCCTGTGTGCCCTTGCTCTGTATTCACCCCACGTGCAGGAGGCATGAGCCCTGGTGATAAAGACCCACATGCTCTTAGCTCAGGGAACTAGGTGGGGACTTGCCAGTCCCAGTACAGGGTGATGGTGCTGGGCCATGCCAGATAGGGATGGAAAGCAACGTGGAGTGTACGTAGTATTTAGCTCAGTCTTGTTGGAGGGGGTCAGGTGGGCTCTCTGAGATTCCTGACATATAAGAGGAGGAGCTCCCAGACAATGAAGGGGTATTCCTGACAGAGGTCAACCTAAGAAGGGCTCATTGTTTGGGGTTCAGGGTAGTGGCGGCAATCAGTTTTTGGCACAAACACCTTTCAGTGGGCTAAGGAGTAGGATCCACACCACCAGGCTCCTTTCTGGGGTGTCCCTGGGAGGAGGTGTGGTCTGGAATCCTGAAGAGTTCTAAGCATGGAGGGCCTCTGGGAGAGTTCCGTTTGGACTCCTTAACCCCACCATTGTAAGTTGATGGAAGAATTGTAACTATGGAATAAACCGAAAAAGTATTCAGTAAGAAGGTCGGCAGTCCCCGGGGTCAACCCAGCCCCATAGCAGTCATTTCTGAGGCTGCAGGTGGATTGGGTCTTTTAGGTCAATCCCCAAATGAGCTCCAAGTTTTGGGTGTACATCAAGAATATCGGGTAGTCACCCTGTGCGCCTTAGCTGGGCCCGTAGGCCAAGAGTGACCCTTGTATCCTGACCAGGGGTGAGTAAACCTGCAGCCAGCAACAGTGAGTCCAGTGCTGGCCCGTGTTTCCTGGACCATCACAATCAGGATGGCCCCCCGAGATGCCCCTCAAACATGCTCATGAAATGCACCCAGGAGTTGTTTAGTTTTCCTTCCTGGTGACCAAGAATTGAGTTTATCTGCCCTCTGCCCGCACTTAACAGAACTGACAGCTGAGCCAGGATTGGAAGACCACAGGGTTGACTCAGGCTTGGCCCAGGCAGATGGTCCCTAAGACTCTCTCTAGCTTGAATCTTCTATGGCTCTCAGCCATTCTCACTCCACCACATTTGGTCTCAGACCCACCGCTTTGTGAGCCCTTTGACTAGGGTGAGGTTTGTAGTCTGAAACTACTGTTAGAACTGGGCTGCTGGGTTGGCTTCCCCAGGCAGAATTTTTCCACTGCACGTACAAAGTGAATGGCTGAAGAAGGCATTAACAGAATACTCTGGTCCCTCGCTGTCCATGCCATTTTATCAAAACAGAGCTGAAAGTCACTCACAGGAAACAAAAACTTTACTCTGAGATGGTGGAGTAATCCAAGTAATCAAATAACAACTGATCATTTTTACTACAAACTCAAAAATTTTTCTCACTACCAGTTACTTGGTAGGTCAGGGAAGTAGTGGATTTGAATTTTGAGTGGTGCTGAGTCTACTACCATTGCCTGTGAGCTGTGTTGCCATCTCAGCCATCAGACTGAGAACAGCCACATACCCTCCAGAGGGTGTGGAAATCCTAAAGCTTGCACTGGGACTTCCAAATGATGAGCAGCCACAAGGGCACACTATCATCACACCTGAAACATTGGCAGTGTTGCCAGGGTAAGTGTAGGGTCTATGTATGGGACATGCTTATATTAAAGCATTGTTCATGTGCAAGTCAACTTCGGTAGGTAGCGTTTCTTCTGGTTGTCACTTTGAGGTCACTTTGAGGCTGGCCAGGGAGTCATAAGATGCTATCAAACTCATGGCTGGAAAACCTCCTGGCAGGCCTCAGCTGGCAGTGAGCACTCCCAAATGCACTGAGTCCTCCTGTTCAGTTACCCAGAAAGGCCTCAGCCAGTTATGTCACATCAACCTGCACCCAGAGGTGGGCCTGGGCTGTTTGTTATGAAGGTTTGAAATGTCCTGGTCCTGGCTATATGTTCATTGACCCGTTAGCCTTTGGGGACACAGAAGCCAGCATTGTTGCTGGACCTTAGCTCCTCCCTGGCCACATAGATGCTGGGAGATCTGATGGGCAGCTTTCCAAAGTGAAAAAAAGCTGAGGTACCTTGGGGAGTCCAGCAGGGCCTGAGCCGAGGTAGGGGTTGGGGCAGCTATCATCCCTCCTGCTGAGATCCGGAGACTCCAGGCTGGATCCTCTGAGAATCAACTAACAGGCCAGAGCTGCTGTTTATGTCTCAGTACTCCAAGCATCGTGCTGGTGCCCAGAGCAAGTCGGACTCTGCCGTGCAGACAGTGCAGCCCAGCCCAGCCCAGGCCTGCTGCTGATTGCCAGAGCTGGCTCCTGGCAAGCCAGGGTCTGGAACCAGGCCGAGCCTTCCTGCCCCTGTGCAAGAATTGCTAAGTCACCTTTCAGGGAACTCCGCTCAGTCGTACTTGCAGGATGTGTTCACACACATAATTTTCTTTCTGTCATCAATCAGCTGCAGAAGACCAGTATGTCAGTCCAAATCAGCCACCAAGTGGATCATTGCTACTTCACTTCTTTGTGCTTGAGTGGGCCATTAGGTGCTTGGAAACTCGGCAATCTCCCTCCCACACCCCCAGGGAGGTTAAGAAGATAAAAAGTAATGACAGTAAGAACGGAGGGAGCTGGGATGTGTTTCCAGCAGAGTGCATTAGGAAGAAAATTCACTGATGTTATTTCTGCTGTGATTGAAAAGTTCTTAAGGAGAAAGGCACCCTTGATTGATGCATACTGGGAAAAAAGCTGGGGAGCAGAACTGATGAGGGGAGGTTTTGGGGGAGAAAGGGAAGAAGGCTTTTTCTATCCTGACTCCAGGTGGAAAATGTAGGCTCTTTAAAGGTCACCTGCTTCTGCCTCCCAGCCCTTTCCTTCCAGTTACCAGGCTGTGGAACTAAGTCCCCCTCTGTGCCGCCTCCCCAGCCTCAGTGTTTTCAGGGGGGTCACAGAGCAGGAAGCAGCCAGACAACACCAGCCAGGACCTTCACGGCTCTGGGGCCACTTGTCCAAAAGCAGCTGAGTTTACGCTTAGTGCCTGTTGGTCATGTGCTCCCATTGTCCATTCAGGGCATTTCTGTATCGTCCTTTTCACTTTCCCCTTGGTGTATGAGCAGAGATTCCCTGGTACATGTCTCCTATTCTCTCCCTCCCCCTGAGTGCATCCCCTTCCCAGCCTCCTCAGCTTCTCCCAAATCAGGACAGGTCCAAAAAGAACTCTCCCCTTCAGAGGATGCTAGCTGGTCCTCTCTGTGCCGGAATCACAGAGTTGGTCCCTTCATTTAGGCATTCCTTCATTAGCTCAGTCTGCCTGAAACACTTTACAAGGGGGCAGAAGAGGAGCCTGCGGCCGCAGAGACACAAAAATTCAACTTACCGCTGCTTCTTGCCTCCTGCTGGTCCTCACAGGGCTTTTCCTTGGCTCTGGCTTCCCGTAGGCTCCCAGCTCTGATCTCTCTGAACAGCTCCAGCCTTCTTTAAGGTCCACGGCCAGGGGTGGGGCCGGTGGCTGGGGATGGGCGGGCTTCTCGGCAGTGGAAGGCTGCCCAGTGGACAGGCCCAGCGAGGCAGCGGGGCGGGATCACTGTGTTTGCAAGCGGCAGAGGAGTGGCGGGGGAAGTCCACTGGATGCAGCACCATCCTGGCCTGGCGCCAGCCTGATTATTCACAGCCCTGATGTCATCGAATCACAGGAATTTGGGAGTTGGACAAGACCTTAAGAATCATCTTCCTTTAGAGGCCTAAAAGGGACTCTCAGGATCTGTGGCTCTAAGCCCCAGTCATGACAAGGAGTATTTACAATTCCAAACAAACACGCGGGGGGCGGGAGGTGGGGGGGAGAAGGCTGGGGCTCTGGAATTTGAAGCCTTAAGTGCCCCCTCAGGGAGGATGAACCAGCTGCCTCCAGGCAGAGGAAGGGCCCCAGTTACCCACACCTGCCGGGGAACCAGCCTGGGATTTGCTCAGCTAGGCCCTGGGCCTGAATTTCTGCTCCACTACCCTCAGCTCTGGAGAGGCTGCCTTGGGGGCTGGTGAAGTCTGTGGGTTCGAGTGGGGGCAGAGCTCTGTTTAAAATAGTCTAATCTCTGTACAGGACCCTGGGCTGCCACAGCCTTCACTGTCTTCTGGAGTTTGGTCCAAACGGAAATACTTCTGGAAACAGGCAACCTATGTGACAGGGTGATACCCTTCTATGGCTGACAAAGAAATCCAGCCGAATTGGGTAGGGAAAGTTTTAGGTTTGAATCCGGTTGAACCAGTAATTAGGGCTATGGCCTCAGTCAAGCCTTCCAACCTGCTGAGTTGCGGCTTTCTCATTTGCAGGCCCTGTGTGGATTAGATGGTGCTGGGCGCAAAGGCAGAGCAGAAGGAAGCTTTTCTTCTTGGTCGATGTCCAGCTGAGAGGAGAGTTCTCAGGTCACTGTAGGTGCCCTAGCTTTGCCGAAGAAAACCTAAATGAATGACTCAGACCTGTTGACACCCTGCAGCCTTAGAGACAGGGCTTTTGTTTCCTACTATACATGAGATTGTTCAGGGAAACCCAAGAATGGGGAGCTGGGCATGGGGAGGCTGGTAGGTGACAATGGGGACTTTGATTTTAGTCAAGAGATCACTGGGGGGTGGCAAAATGAAAATAAGCCTTGGTGACATCACTGCTAAAGCCCTTCTCTTTCAAGAAAGAAATAACATCCAGGCCCAGATAACACAGGAACAAAATGGGCCCAGAAAAACTGGCAGGAAGAATTCCTACAGCTGTTTCCCAGGCAGCAGCGATTTCTGATTTCTGCAGCAGGCTGATCCCCACAGAATGTGTGCGTCACCTGCGGGGGCAGCCAGCAGAGGCTGCTCGGACCCCTTATCACTGCAGTGGGAGGAACAAAGACCACGCTGGGCCTGAATCTGAGTAAGAAGCAGTATGATGTCTGCAGGGAGTTGAAGGAAAGAGCAGGGCACAAGAAGCTTATGATGGCGTGGTTTTGAACCAGAGGGCAGAAGATTTGTTTATAAAGTGTGATGGTTTAACTTTGGAAGCCATCTAGTCTTTCAGGGAATGAAGTCAATGACATGATGGATTTGAAATTGATTGGTGCAAGGGGGAGACGTCTATCTCAATGTAAACAGCACAACTTCATGAGTATGTTGGAAAAATAGGGGAGGATAACCCAAATAAGTATCAGAGTTTAACCACAAACTAGCCATAAGGCCCCATAAATTTTATGGGTCGATGAAAGTGTTGCTAGAAGTGATATAAAGGATCCATAATGGAAAAAGCCATTGCTGTATTACTCTGTACCCCATCATCATTTAAAAGAAAAAGAAAAGAAAAGAAATTGATTGGTGTTGTGACATATATTGTCTAGGCTTTTATGTGGACTAGAGATTTACACTAGGCCAGTTGTGTGAATTACACACACCCTGAAAAACAACAAATAGAACAAGCTGAAGGTATGAAAAGAAGCTTTAGAAATGGTGATTCTCATTAAGAATTGTTTACCAGGATTTACAGGGGGGGCTTTTCGCATTTGTTGCAAAGCATCAGTATGTTTGAAATGATTTCAAGATAAAAAGTTAAAAAGTGAGTTACTCTCTTGGAGCTATAATTCTTTTAAATATTTAGCCTAATAATAACATTTAAAAAATTCCCACCCAGGAAAATGATAGGTCTACAACATTGCTTTGACTAACTGAAAACTGAAAATAACTTAGATGTTCAACAATAGAGGAATGGTACGATATGAAATGCCAGTGCAGTGCAATATCATGTAGCTTTCTGATGATTGATAACATAATTATATGGATACATTACAATCAATCATGAAATTGTATTGCCCAAAAGAAGCAGAAAGCAAATTTGTATGTGAACTGTGATGTAGGTATCACGTGGATAATGATTGGAATAGAACATCAAGGGTTGAAATGCTGTAATTATTGGTGGATATTTTCAATTCCTTTCATGATACTTATACATTACTTTGATAAGACTCACTGTCTCCACTGGATGCCAGCAACCTGGACCTACACAACCCAGCAGTCTCTCTGCCTCAGTCACAGGAAGGGTGGCTGTCCATAAAACCATATCGGAAGGATAGGACTTTCCCTTAATAAGTTATTACAGAATTACACCTAAATTTATTCAAGCTCATTGTGGACCTAAATTGTCTCCCAAAGGTTATGGCATTTGGTCTTCAGCTGGTGGCACTCTCCTAGGAAGTTGTGGTACTTTGGGAGGTGGGCCTTTGGTGGAAATAGATCCCTAGGGGTGGGCCTTTGGAGGGTTTTACACTGGACATGCAGCCCTGTCTCCCTCTATTTCTGGTCCACCATGTTGTGAAGTTATCTACCACAGGACCTGCTACCGATACACCACGCCTGTCCTCCCAGTTATAGACTGATCTACTAATTGTGAGGTCCCAAGAAACTTCTGCCCCCATAAGTTTGTTTGGATTGGTTTGTCTTCTACAACAATGACAGCTGACTAATACACTCTTCTTGAATTCATCGCATTTTCAATCAATTCTTTGGCAGAGAAAACTGGGTTTCTTAGCTTGGCTTCCTGAATCTCTAAAGCAGAACTTCCTTTGTTGGTGCTAAAGCTACCTTGCTTGAGCTGCCAGACATAACCCCTGGCTTCAATTTGGCAGGACCTTGCCCAGTAAATAAGCCTACATCCACCTGGGCACACCCCAAGGAGCTGTGCAGCCCGTGCAAGCGGGGCTGGACATCAGGAAGTTTGCTCTTCCTCTCTGTCAGTTGCATGAGTCTGGGCATGTCTGTTTGCCTTGTGCTTACAGACAAATGATATGCATGGATGATTTAATAAATCATTTTTAAACATCTGTTAGGGCTGGGGAAGTAGGTTAGTGGTAGCATGCTTGCCTAGCATGCCTGAGGCCCGAAGATTGCTCCCTAGCACCCCAGCTTCATCCTTCTGCTATATGCATCCTCAGGTGGAAAGCCCTTTGCAAGGGAAATCCTCTTGTTCTGTCTTCAGAGGTGCTGAACAGAACACTCTTTAAAGAACACCTGCCTCAAATGTTCTCAAACTGTCGTCTAAGCAACATTAGTGTCACAGACATGAGCAGAAATCAGGGCTAATAATATTTTTTCCTTTTGAAGACAGTATCACTTCACTCCATGCCAGGTAGTAATAGGGGAAACTATGTAGCAGGCAAGAGGTATCTGGGAGCTCTCTACCTTCTGGTCAACTTTTTTCTAAACCTAATGCTGCTCTGTGAACCAATCCCTTGGAGAAGGACATCATGTTTGGGAGAGTGGCAGGTCAACCAAAAAATGGAAACCCCTCAACTAGATGCATTGACACAGTGTCTACAACAATGAGCTTAAACATAAATAAGATCATATGCCTGGCATAGAATAGGGGAGTGTTTCCTTCTGCTGTACATAGGGTTGCTATGAGTCAGACTGGACTTGACAGCACCTAACAACAACAACAAACAAAGCTGCTCTGTGAGATGTCTATTACATTAGAAAAAATTCCTTGCAAATACAAACTATGGCCATTTATGATATTATAAAATTATATCTCACGTTGTGTGTGTGTGTCTGTGTGTATGTGTGTGTGTGTGTGTGTGTCAACATTACACATAAGGGGCTGTGGCTTAGCTCAGTTACTAGAGTGCCACTCTGTGCTTTCTGAGGCCCTGTGTTCAATCCCCAGCACTGCAAAAATGGACTGACAACCCACTCCTAAAACAATCCTGAAACAATCAGCCATTAAAAACCCTATGAGGGTAGCTATGAGTTGGACCTGACTCAGTAGCACCTAACAACAACAAAAAAAGATGCAGAGATGAGCTGGGCAGGATTCAAAAGCTGCAAGGGAGGCTCAGATGAGACATTTCTGTCCAAACAAGATGATATCACTGAGCTGAAAAGTTTGAACAAATTTCCCAGTCATAGGCTGAGTAGTGACCATGGCCCACTCTCCTGAGTGTTGCATTTTGTGGAAAACCTCAATTCCTTTGGTTATTAAATAAGACACTTTAGTATTTTCTAGCTAGATTGTAGACACGAGTTCAGGAAATACTTATTTTTAAAGAAACTAAGGAAAAAGAAGCAGGCTGGGGTTTAGTTCTATTAGTAGAGCACTTGCTCTGCGTGCTCTGAGGCCCAGGGTTTGATCCCAGCACAGCAAAAATGAAAGCAAGACCTGGTAGCCCTCTCCCAAAACAATCCCCAACTAGCCATCAAAAACTCTGTGGATCGCAGAGAAACACTGACATAGTGCAGGGTATGGCACAGTGTTGGGGAGTGTTTGGTTCTGTTGTAAATAGGGTCACTGTGAGTTGGACCCAACTCAATAACACTTAACAACAACATTACACGTAAGAATTTAATTATTTTGAGGACATTAATCGGTGTGTGAGACCAGTCACTCACCTACTTATATCTAAGCATATTATATTTAATGAATATCTATAAGTATCTGTTGTTATTTTGTAACTTTAAAGGTGGCTGTGTTCAGTAAGTTTGGGGAAATTGAGCTATTCTAATCCAAGGTTTTGGTTTTTTTTTTTTTTTTTTTTTTTAATTTTTGTGTGTGTGGTGCTGAAGAGGGAACCCAGGGCTTGCACATGCTAGGCAAACACTACCTCCTGGGCTACGCTTCAGCCCTAATCCTTGTACTTTAAGTTGGAGGACATGGAGGAGTGAGGGCCTCAATTCTCTGCCAGGTATTGCCAGCCCCTGCCAGGACCGGAGTCTCCTCCATGTCTGTGGCCATATGCTTCTGATCCTGGGGCCACTGGATCTTGTAGCCACATATGGAGGACTTTGCTTGTTTCCTTTCAGCCTTTCTGGTAGCTCCTGTTTGTTTGCTTACTTTTTGTTTTAAAATAACAACAGTGGTAATAACCAAAACCAACCGGGCACATGGTGGCCCCATGTTATTGGGCAGCTGGCTGCGTGGTCTGTGTCTAGAGGCAGCTAGAGCCATTGTGACAGCAACCAGCCCAGCAGGAAGGAAACACACTCTGGGGAACCACTCTGGCCGCCAGTGGCTCATGCCCCAGTACTGGTCTCCAGCTGGGGTGGCACGGGTCTAGGGTACAGGAATAGCCCTGCTTCACTGGGTCTGCCTCCCACCGCAGCCTCCCAGACACCCCACTCCTGCCTTCCTCCAGGGCCAGACAGTTTTGCCCAGTAAACATGGTGTTGGTGTCGCTTTCCACAGCCCCCTGACCCCCACTCCAGAGAGACAACGATGATTTACAGAGACGCTCTTTTACCTCATTCTAATGGAATGGAACGTTTTTTCCTTATGAAGTGTTTCTGCCAATCCAAACAAACCCAAAATCATTTTTTCCCCTAGCTTTCTTTTATCTATGGAGCACATGGCTTCCTGTCTGATTTTAGTTACAGACTGGATGGGTGACATCTCAAATGTTCCTTGACCTATCTTGTTACTTGTGCAGGAATGGATGAGTCCACTGCTTTTATTAGAAATTAAGGAAGTGGGCTGGAGGTGTAGCTCCCTGGCAGAGCACTTGCCTCACATGCTGCAGGGCCTTGCGCTCCACCCCAGACCCATCCACTCGGAAGTTACCTTTGGCCGTGTATATGCAGGGTTAATATGGAAATTACTTTGTAATATGAAGAAATAAAGCAGGGTTTAAAACCATTTGATGCCAGTTTTTTTCAAATGCACTCCCTGAAGGCTGACCGCATAGGAGAGGCTGCAGCTAAAGACCTGAAAGACCATTGCTCTGAAATAGTGTCTGACAGACGGAGGGAGCAGGTGAGTGCACACAGGGAGTGTCCAGGGGGCCTTGTGTTTGGACGAAGAGGGCAAGAGTTTCTAAAGTGAGTGCCCACAAGGAGTGTCCAGGAGGCCTTGCATTTGGATGAAGAGGGAAAGAGTTTCTAGCATGGTTTCTCGCATGCTAATGGTACTGTGTGATCGGTGGTTACGTCCAGGCTGGCCAAGGGAAGAGGACAGCAGCATAGGTCTGGGGTGGCCATGAAGAGCAGTGGGGATTCAAAGGCCAAAAGAAGGACAGGAAGGCTGTGGGGTCTCATGAGGCTGGGCAAGAGGCAGCTGAAGAGAAGTGAAAGGGATTCTGGGCCTTCAAGGAAGATGGAAATTATTCCTGATGCGCACGTGCGTGCGTGTGTACGTGCGTGCGTGCATGCGTGCGTGTGTGTGTGTGTGTTACTGGGAGCCTGAACCCAGGGCCTCCTGCATACTTTACAAGAGCTTCACCACAGAGCTGCACCCCAGCCCATTGTTTCACTTTTTATTTTGAGACAGGGTCTCACCAAGTTACACAGGCTGCCTCTGGCCTTGAACCTGTAATCCTCCTGTCTCTGCCTCCCGATTCACTGGGATGACAGGCATTCACCACCACACCTAGCCTATTCCTGATTGTTAGTGGTGCTCCTCCCTCTCCCCATAGCCATACCACAGCTATGATACCCAGAGGGGGGCGAAGTTACCAAATCGGGCTTACTATGCCTACTGTGCAGCAAACCACTGAAAGGATGAGTTTTACAAAACTGAAAAAGTTTACTTACAAGGCTACCAAAGGGCAGTGGCAGTGGTGGGAGACCCAAGTCTCAGATCTTCCCCCTAAGGACAGGGTTTAGGGTATTTACAGGGAAAAGAAACAGTGTGATGTGAAGCATGGGGAAAAGGGATTGGAGGCAAAGTCATCAGAGGCCTGTGCATGCGGAATCAGTCTTCATGGCTCTTTATGGGATGTATGCTCAGAAAATGGCTGTGTTCCCATGATCTCAGGGTGGAGATTTCAGTGTCTTGGTGTCAACAGGTCACCCATTGGACATTGGCACAGGCCCAAACACTCAGTGGGTTTGACAAAAGCAGCCTTCAGGTCCATGAAAAGTCACCTAGGCAACCGTTACCACCACAACCTGCCAGTCAGAGGAGCTGTGCTGCAAAGCTGGTGGGGGTGCTGATGACACAGAATTCAGCTGTGTGACCTCTAGAAGTGGTTATTTTTAGAAACAAAAGGCAGGTGACTAATGGGCTCAGAGTCAGAGAAGTAAAAAGTACAGTGGTTGGTTGGTGCAAATAAGACCAGGCCGGCTGTGTTTATTGGCTGTTAATTGGTATTTAGGACTCTGTGGTCTCGCAGTTTGGAGACTGAGGTCTTATTTGTTTGATGGTTACATCTCTAAGAATGGCTCCTGGCCCCTGAGAGATGCTTCTGAGCTATGAAAGACACATATTTACAGTGATAACCCCTTCTTTTAGCAAGTGCCCAGCACATGGCATGCCTTGTTGAGCAGGGGCCCAGTTTTAGTGACAATTTAGAGAGAAAACAGAGAGGAAGAAGGAGAACCAGAAGAGCCTGCTCTCAGCCTGCTAGACAGACTCTGGATTGTGGATAAAGACTAACTTTATGCCATATAGTGTTTGTCTTTTACAAGGCTCTTCATGTTCAAGATCACACCGGTTTTTGTGAATGTCATGTCCTGTGAGAGGGCCAAGGGAAGACTAGCAGCCTCCCGTATCAGTCAGTGTTCTGTAACTATGACAAAATGCCTGACCTACCTAACATATGAGCCTGCAGCCATAGCCCTGTGGCATCCGATCCCAACAGATCTCAGAAGCTAAGCAGGGTCGGGCCTGGTTAGTACCTGGATGGGAGACCGCCTGGGAACACCAGAAGCTGTAGGCTTGGGAGAAGGACCTGGCAACCCCCTCCCAAAAATCAATCTGCCATTGAAAACCCTATGAACAGCAGAGAAGCATTGACAATAGTGTTTCCCCTGTTGTACAGAGGGTCGCTATGAGTT
>VMDO01003342.1:0-33938 GCA_007922755.1 Pedetes capensis | reverse complement strand
GGCCCCACAGTCCCTCCAGGCCCCTCCCTGATGACCTGAGGACCTTCTTCCAGGGACCTCCTGAGGACCACAGCACACCCTGAGAACACAACCCTGAGGACCAGGCCTTCCACCTGTGCATCTCTGAGGGACAGTCAGCAGTGCTATGCACACAAAGAAAAAGGAGAGACCCAAAGTGGCCAGGTCACTTGTCTTTGGCCACAGAATGTTCACTAGTACATGAAGGAACCAAAGAGCCAACCGGAACAGAATCTGGGCTCCAGCAGGACCCCAGGCGGCAGTGGCCCTCTGCACCTGGGAGCCCCATATTGGAGGAGGCCACTCCAGTACCGATTGGGCTGTTGTGATTTTGTCTGCTGGCTACCCACAGAATGCCTACAATGTCAGAAACACTGCATGTGCTGGCCAGAAGGGATGGTACTGGGGCAGAGCCACATGGCAAGTGGTTTCCTCCAGCTCATGCCATGCCTGTGCCCTCCACCACTTCACCTGTGCCCTCCACCGCTTCACTTGTGCAAAGCTCCTGACCTGCAGAATGTTCCTAAGACTTAGATGGTATTTCCACTGTGTCTCATTCACTGATAGGAGTAGAAGGCCCCTTTCTCGTGTCTGTCACTGCCCCCATCTGCTCCTGGGCCTCGATGTCCTTGGCCTGTCAGGAGCCAACCCAGCACAGGAAGCACTGGGTGGAGAAGGCGCCAACTGGGGAAGCAGGGCCAGTGCGCCTCACCCCTGCCTCTGCCCTCCTGGGCCTGGGCTAGGTCACTCTTTCCATCCCAGAGATGCTGAAACTGTCCTGTGATCAGAGTTTGCCAGATTGACCCTGCAGATGCCTGGATCCCCAGGGGCTGGGGGGCAGATGGCGGCACATCCTGTTGGCCAGTGTTCAGCTGTCTGTCGGGATGTCAGAGCAAGAGCAGGGGGCTCAGCTGGGGATAACGTGCCTGCTGTGCCTTCCAGCTGAGGGAGGCAGGAGGAGGCAGATGGATAAGTAGGCCATCTCTCAAACACATCTGCTCTGCTCTGATACCCTGTGTTAGTAGTGACACTGCCCAGAAGTCAAACCCTGCCTGAGGGCATTTGCTGAGGGCCTTCAGGCAAGCCATTTAATTCTCAGAGCCCATTTTCTGGTGGTAGTGTAGGAATGCCACCTAGATGCCATTGCCTTCAGAGGGGCTTGGGAGAATCAATTAATTTGGGTGACACTGGCATGCAAGTTTACGTTATTATTCCCTGGTCGTGGATGTAAAGCAGGTGGAGCACTTGCCTAGCACATGCAAGGCCCTGGGTTCCATCCCAGCACCAAAAAATAAAAAACAAATAAACAAACAAACAAAACCACAAAAAACCCCGCCACAATTACTCCATGGGAAGCTACTTCACTATTTTTCTTTTTTGTCTTCAATGTGACATCTTTATTTTTTAACACTTTATTTTTTCTTTCTTTCTTTTTCTTGTTATTGGTAATTTTTAATATACAACTCAATGGGTTTCATTGACATTTCCATACATGCATTTCATTGTACATTGCTCACACAACTTCCCCCTTACCATCTCATAACCCTCCTCCCCTATCCCCACCCTGTACTAATGGTCTCCTTTCTACTTATATGTCTTTTTGTGAGAATATTTATCTATATATGTGCATCACGATTTGATATTAGTCTAAACTTTTTTCTATAGTGATCTACATTTTTACATTTTCAGTAGTATTAATTACATGAGCGATCTAGTCTGTTTACATTATTGTCCGCCTTTGGTATTATTACTATTATTATTATTATTTTAGCTATTCTAGTAGGTTTTGTTTTTCTTTTATCTTCCCCCTTTTTTTCCAACATACTCATAAAGTTGTGCTGTTTACACTGAGATTGGCCTCTCCTTCTCCATTCCTCCTCATTGACCCTCCTCCCCATCCTATGTTCGCCAATCATCAGGGAAGCTACTTCTTAAAGAGCACAGATGAGAAAGGAGCAGGGAGCAGAGACGCTGGAGAAAGAAGTACAGCAACCTCATGGCAACCTATCTTCGCGGATGTTGTTGGGTCACCTTGAGGTCACCCACCTCTGCTGGGGAGCTTGACAACAGGGGCTGGGATTTGGGGAGAGCAAAAGATCTGAGAGGCAAAGCTGCACCATTTCCCTGAAGCTGCCTACCTCTCCTAAACAGGAAGTGGTGCCAGGGGCTGAATTCCTATAAATGATTCACGGTAAAGCAATAAACAAGAAAACATCAGAAGTTGTTCTATCCAGCTGGGAGCCGGACAGAAAAATCAAACGCAATTGTTTATCAGTGTACTCAAGTCATAGCCCTCCAAAGCTGAGAGGAGAATGTGGTTCAAGCCACGGTCCAAACTTCCTCAATGGCAACAGGAGACGTCAGAGGTCTGTGACTCCCCCAGATGCATGTGTTGGCAAGCCCCATGGAGAGAACATTTCAGGGACCCAGGAAGTTCTTGTTTTCCCAGGTCTTAGGTGAGGCTGCATTCCCAGAGGTGGCTGCTGCTGGCAATCCCCCAGTCCTGACATGTCATATGGCGCCTTTGTGCCCCACAGGGTAACATGGGAAGGGATGGTTGCCTCTTGCTAGAAGAAAAAGTGACCGCTGCCACTCCTGCTGTTAAGATCTCACACATGTCACCAACCATGGGCTTCCTTGACCTAGTGGCAAGCTATAAGCCAATTCCCATAGTTTTATTAAAAGAAGGATCTGGCCACATTGGAGAATATTAATAGAATCCTCTCACATAACACTTTCCATGTCGGGCACTTCAAACACATTCAGTCCAATGAGGTAGATGCTGTGATTGTCCCCAGAGGAGGAAACAGAGGCACAGAGAGCTGAAGTCATTTGTCCAAAGTTATGCAACTACTAAATGGCAGAACCAGGATTTAATCTGCTGGGCTTGAGTCAGCCTGTGTAACCCAGACCCAATCCCACTGGTCCAGACGTGAGCTCCCTAGGAGAAGGGACACTCCCATGGGAGCTCAGGTCTGGGAAGGGAGCACACTGTGCGTGAGGAGGGCAGCTGCCTAAGTGCAGTGGAAGGGCTGGGACTTCTCCACAGGCTGGTGATGAAGGCTCACAAGCTGCTGTTAGCAGAAGAGGGTGTCGTTGGCCTGGCAGGCAACAGACGCTAGGTCTTTGTTCCTCATCTCTCTGCCTCTTTCTGCATGACACCTCTTCTCTTGGTCTAGGCTCCACACCATGGGGACATTGATATTGTAGCTCCAGGCTCAAAATTTACAGCCTATGACTGCTGAAAGATCCTGAGGATCAGCCCAGCCCAGGTTTCATGTCAAACTCTGTGGCTTGGGGAGTGGGGTGTGTTATCAGAAGAAGCAGGAGAGGCATGTTGGTCAGCTTTCTCTTTCTGTAACAGAACACCTGAAATAGTCAAATTACAAACAGAAAAGGTTTAAGTCAGCTCATAGTTTTAGGGGTTCCAGTCCATGATCCGTTGGCCCTGTTGCTTTGGGCCTATGGTGAAAGAGCACCTCTTGGCAGGAGAGCATGGTGGCACAAAACCACTTACATCAGGAGCCAGGAAACAAAGAAGAAAGACCAAGGGGCTGAGAAACATGAACCCCTTCCAGGGTTCCCAGTGACCTAAAAGCTGCCCATGGGCTTCACCTCAAAAAGGTCCCACCACCTCCCAATAGCTCCATCCTGGGGATCAAGCTTTCATCACATGGGCCTTTAAGGGAACTTTCAGGTCCAAACTACTCATATACCAAGAGAGATCCAGAAAGACAACAGTGGGTGAAGGGTGCTACCCCTGAAAACATGGCCAGCCTCTGTTCTGAGATCCTGCATCTATGGCCATGAATGGGAAGGGACTCTTGTGCTTCCAGAGCCAAGTGTGAAACAAGTCAGGTTTGTAGAATTATAGAACTAGAAAAATCTTCATGTTCAGTTGGTCATGTTTACTGCCCTGGGCCCTCAGGCACAGAAGACTAGAACTGGGACTGGAAGTAAGTTTTAGGACCCTCAAACATTGTGAAATAAACATTACTGCTAAGGAAATCAAGTCAAATGAAGAAACTAAATGTGGCTGCTGGGCTAGAGATACTGTACCTGAAGAAAGGCACAGGTTTTGACCCCCTACAAAAATAGGTACAAAAGGTCTCTGCCAGTTTAGCATGGCTCTCAGTTTATAACAAACTCAATTATTACAACCTCTGCCTCAGACAGACTTAGGTTCCCACAACTCCTGCCCTCAGGAGCACTTCTCAGTTTATAACAAACTCAATTATTACAACCTCTGCCTCAGACAGACTTAGGTTCCCACAACTCCTGCCCTCAGGAGCACTTTGCAGCAGGGCAAATCTCCATATGTGATAGGACTTTTCATCACCCAGAGAAGCTGCTTCATTTTGCGGTTTCACTCTGGGGTCAAGGAAGCCTTGTCTCAATCAGACAGAACTTGTGCTTCTTGGGTGCAGTGGTACACAACTGTAATCCCAGCAACTCAGGAGGTAGAGGCAGGAGGATCATGAGTCTGAAGCCAGAGGCAGCCTGCACAACTTAGGGAGACCCTGTCTCAAAAAATAAAAAAGGGGCTGGAAGAGCAGCTAATGGCAGAGCACCTGCCTAGGTTCAACTCTCAGTGTACTGAAAAGAAAGAACCTTCACGTCTACACAATAGGCCCTTACTCCACCTAGGGATAAAGAAGACAAGTGGCCTTGGTTATGCTTCATTTACTAGGCTCTGCTACGTGCTAGGCAGTGTGCAGCAGAGGTGAGTCATGCCCACTCTTTGCCCTCCAACAGCCACCTGTCTGCCAAGGTGAAATAAGTGTGGATCAGAGCAGGTTTCTGATAGAGTCAGATGGAAAATATTATGGGCTCTACAGGCTCTATGGTCTCTTGGCTCTGTCATAACTGCTACCTTTGCCATCTGTTATGGTTGGATCTGAAATGTCACCCAAAGGCCTACATGCTAAAGGCTTGGTCCTCAGTCTGTGGCATAATTGAGAGGTGGTGGAAACTTTGAGAGATGGGCCCTAGTGGGAGGGAGTTAGGTCACTGGGGACATGACCTTGGAGGGGATATTGGGACCTGGTTCCTTCCTGTATCTCTCTTTGCTTCCTGGCCACCATGAGGTGAACACCTCTTTGGCCACATGTTCCCCTCATGACGTGCTATGCCACCACAAGCTCAAAGCAATGGGGCCAAGTGACCTCCAAAACCATCAGTCAAAATAACCCTTTCCCTCATGTAAATTGTTTATCCCGGGTATATTGCCCCAGTGAAGGAAAACAGCCTTAGGTAGCATACACAGAAGAGCTTGGCTGCGTTCTGACAGACCCTTATTTATAAAAGCAGGCGGTGCAGTGGACCTGGTCCATGGTTGTAGTTTGCTTATTCCTACCCTAGAATGTAGGTGTGCAGACAGAGCCAAGTACAGGGCCCAGCTCACCCCAAAGGTGGAACAAGTGGCCTTTCCTGAGGAAGGCTGGAATGAAGGCTTTGGGGAAGAGGCATCAAGTTGAACAGGACAAGTATGAATTTGCCAAGTGGTAGGGGGCATGAGGAAGGGAGGACTTTCCTGGACAGAAGCAAATACTGGAGCAGAGGGTCATCAGAGCAGCCCTGTGTGCAAGCTTAGGCAGCTCCACCCAGCATATGTCCAGAGGCTGGGGCTGGGGAGCCAGCATAGGCTAGGGAAGGAGGCTCCCCGTGCAGGTATTCTGTTAGGTGCTGTCAAGTCTTGTCCATTCATAGCAACCCTCACAGGGTTTTTGATGGCTGATTGTTTCAGGATTGTTTTGGGAATGGATTGCCACGTCCTTCTCCCATTTTTGCGGTGCTGGGGATCGAGCCTGGGTCCTCAGAAAATGTGGAGCAGTGCTCTACCAACTGAGCTAAACCCCAGCCCAACTACCATGAGGTTGCTCTTATTAATCCCATCTGGTGATGACAACACTTGCTTCCCCTAAGTGGCAGGATCAACATTGAAACTCAGATCTGAGGGTTAGGAAGGTAGCTACAGTAGAGCGCATGCCTGGCATGAGCAAGGCCTTGCATTCCATCCCCAGCTTGGCAAAAACAAAACAAAACAAAATCAAACCCAGAAGTGCCTTGGGCCAGACACGCTGCCCTCTCTATGGCCAGTGCAAAGGCTGGGTCTCTGCTGCCAGTATGAAGGGTGTGGAGAATGCCAGGAGTTCCCAGGATTGGAGGGGACTTCAGTAGTTAGGGAAGAAAGTTGAGCCTAGCTGCTGCACCGAGGGGATCTCCAGGGAGTGGATGCTGGCCAGTCACCTTAGCTAGGCACCAAAGTCAGGCATGGCAGGTCTGGCACTGCAGTGTTCTCCTGTCTGGGATTGCACAGATCCCTTGGGGGAAGGAAGGGCTATTGCAGTAATGGCAATGGTATTTGTCTGCTCCGTCCCCTCCCCCAGCCGAGGGTCCCCAGGAGCTGAGAGAAGGGACAACACTTCTCTGCCTGAGGTGATAAAGGTGAAGATTCCAAGGATTCCTGCTGAGGACTCAGACCTGGCTCATCTCCTCTGCTGGCCACCTCGCCCCATGATTGCTTAGTTGCAGAATACTTTGATTCTTTAATTCCACCCTGAGAGTTGGTATAATTCACAAGAACAGGTCTCATCTTTATCTGCCATATGCACTGGGCATTTGGTAAATTCTCAATAAGTATTTGTTGAGTTCAACAATTAATGTTGAAGGATGTCATCTCTACAAATTCTTTTTATTTAGTTCTAACTCCTCATCAAGACCTTCTGAAACCATTTTACAGAGATTTGTCCTTTTCAAAAATCTTGCTCCTTGCTGCACAAAGTGAGGACTTGAAAGAGCTGTGCAGCTACCACCTGGGAGCTTGTTAGAAATGCTGAATCCAGGGTGGGGGTGGAGCTCAGTAGTAGAATGTCTTTCCATCCCCAGCACCACACACACAACAAAAGAAAAAAGAAAAAAGAAAAGAGAAAAAAAGGAAAGAATGATGAAAGAGAGAGAGAGAGAGAGAGAGAGAGAGAGAGAGAGAGAGAGAGAAAGGAAGGAAGGAAAGAAGGGAGGAAGGAAGAAAAGAAACATAGAGAAAAGGAAAAGGAAAAAATGCAGAGTGTCAAGGCTCTCTCCAGACCTTCCAAATTAGAATCTTTATTACAGTAAAATTCTCAGGTGACCCATAGGCATATTATAACTTGAGAAACACTGGAGACATGGTTTGGCAATTATACTCAGAAATAGTCACTAACTTCAATTCCATTCCTTAAATACCTTCTAAAGCTGTTCTTTACCTGTTCTGGATCCCACTACATTTCGAGTCCAGAAAATATTTTTATCACCTACAAATGTCTTTCCCCTAAGACTCTTTCCCTGGAGTGTATCTGCTTCGTCCCAGTGTTTAACAGCGATAGTTGAGTAGGTAAGCATGAAGTGAAAGTAGAAAAGTACTTAGTGACAAGTGGTAGGAGAGAACCAAGTACCTGGCCATTGGAATTCCCATCTTACATAGTGAGGTATATCCCACTCTCGTTTCTTTGTTCCTTTGCCAACCCTTTCAAGGGTGAGGGTAAGGTAAGGAGACTTTCCTCAGGCCACATGGCTAACAAAATGGAGTTGAGGCACAGGAACATATAAATTGAGAGGTACAGAGATGGGATCTCCAGAGGAAGGATGTTGGCCAGTCACCCCTGGCTAGGCAGGGTGGGCAGCCAGCCCCTCTGGGCACCACTGTGCTCTCACAGGGCTGCCCTGGGAAAAGCATCTCCCGGCAGGCCCCTGTCAGCCAGCCCCCCTCCCTGCAGCAGGCAGGAGGGGCAGCGTTTCCAGCGTGGCCACTGCCCAGTGAGAGGAAAGCAGGCTGGCTTCGGAGCCCGTTCCTTACTGTAAAACAGGAACCCTGTCCACTCTGGTGATTGGCTCTGGGTATTAGAGAAGGAATAGCCACTAGGCCTGCCCAGTGTCTGGCAGACATCAGATGTTCAGAAATCAGAAATTATCAGTGCTCAGAGAATTATTCCTGGGCTGGGGGTGGGTAGCTCAGGGTAGAGGATGTGCATAGCATGGGCTAGCCTTGGGCTCCATCCCCAGCACTGGGTAGTGGGGGCAATGACTTCTTCACATTGCTGCCTTGCTTCAAAGTATTCATTGGCTCCTTGTTCCCTAGGGCAGGATGTGCCAGTGCTTTAGAGCTCAAGGTCTCCTCCATCTGGTTCTCATCCCACCTTGCCAGCTGACATCACTGCTGCTGCTGCTGCTCCTCCTCTTCCCCTTCCTCCTCCCTCTCCTCCTCCTCCTCCTGTGCTGGGGATGGATCCCAAGGCCTTGTACAAGTTAGGCAAATGCTCTACCACTGAACCATATCCCTAGCCATCGTATTTCTCCTTTGAATGAAAGTGTGCTAAGAAATCTGATTTTCTTATTTCTAACTTAAATAAATATTATTTCTTCTACCCATGGGCCTGCAGCTGCACCACTGTGGCATCTGATCTGGTCAGATCTCAGAAGCTAAGCAGGATCTGGCCTGGTTAGTACTTGGATGGGAGACCACCTGGGAACACCAGGTGCTGTAGGCTTGGGAGAAGGACCCGGCAACCCACTCCCAAAAACAATCTGGCATTGGAAACCCTATGAATAGCCGAGAAGCACTGACAATAGTGTCTCACCTTTTGTATATAGACTCACTATGAGTCAGAAACCGACTCGATGGCACCTAACAACAAGAACAACCCATAGGCAGATTAACCATTGATTAGTTTGATAGGTTGTCAAGAGTAACAGATGAGAGCTAGGTGCTGTGGCACACCTGTAATCCCAGCGACTTGGGAGACAGAGGCAGGAGGACTGCAGGTTCAAGGTCAGAGGCAGCCTGCACAACTTTGCAAGGCCCTGTCTCAAAATAAAAGAAAAAGTATAAAAAATGGGCTGGGGTGCAGCTCAATGGTAGAGCATTTGCAAAGCATACATGGCCCTAGGTTCAAAACCCCCAGTACCACAAAAAAGGGAGATCTTGGAGACACAGCTCAGTGGTGGAGTGCCTGCCTAGCATGAGTGAGACCTTGGGTTCAACCCCCTAGTACTAAAAAAATGAAAGTGCCAGTTGATAATAGATATTAAGCCACTTAAGTGATCCCTTCTCTTATGCCTATAAGGAGTTTTTGGTACTTTGTCAGTAATAAGGAATATCTCCTATATAAAAAGAGCTATACATTCTTTTTTGCATTAAGATAACCTTAAGGAAGTCAGATCTCAGAAGCTAAGCAGGGTCGGGTCTGGTTAGTATTTGGACAAGAGATTGCCTGGGAACACCAGGTGCTATAGGAGAAGGACCTGGCAACACATTCCCAAAAAACAATCAGCCATTGAAAACCCTATGAATAGCAGAGAAGCACTAATAATACTGTTTCACCTGTTATACATAAGGTTGCTATGGGTCAGACACTGACTCCTAACAACCCAAGGAGGCCAGGGGTAAAGAGCAACGGTACACCATGTGCTTAGCATGCATAAGGCTCTGGGTTCAATCCCCAGTACCAAAATTAAAAATAAAAACAATCCTCCACCCCCCCCCCCCAAAAAAAAAAACCCAGAAAACAAAACATAAGTCAACTTTTAAGAGCCAGGTTAGTGGTACATGCCTGTAATCCCACTAACTCAGGAGGCAGAGGCAGGAGGATCCCAAGTTCAAGGTCAGAGGCAGCCTGCATAATTTAGCAAGACCCCGTCTAAAAATAAAAAAAAAATGTTTTTAAAGGGGCTAGAGGTGCAGCCCAGTGACAGAGTGCTTACAATCAAGACCCTGGGATTAGCACCTCAGTACTGCAAAAACAAAAAAACCTTTAAGATTATCTTTGCTAAAAGTTACTATTGCTAAAGTTTAAACTAAATTCCATTTAGATAACCATCTCTAGTTGGATCTGGCGACCTTGCTACTAATAAATCTTCATGCTATTTTGCAACAAAGATGACATCATCCTGTTAATTGTTCATGAGCTGTTCCTTTAGTTACGGGATTAGGAACTGATAAGACTTTGGGTGTATGGTTCTAGTTAACTTTTTATGTATGTGGTAGTTTTGCTAACTTTTACTTCGTCTTTTTCTGACAGCATTTTTTCTAAATCCCTAGTGTTTTTTACTTCAACAACTGAACATGAGTGTTTTGGGAAATGTTAAACAGTTTAATTAGACTTAGAGAAGTACTAGAGTGAGTTCAGAGTAAGCAGGTTACTCCCCAAACAAATTGATTGCTTGGATTGAGTTATAATTCCATTCATTCAAGTATACCATTCAGTCTGGTTACTATGATCTGACTCATCTTCCCTAAGGTCCACAGAAATTAATCATTTATGAATTACAGATTTTTCATTGAGGTGAGGGATACAGAGACAGACGGAGAAAGAGGTGGTATACAAGTACTTTGTAGACTGGCTTTTATTAATTACTTAATTCTTTGGACCAGGGCTTCAAACCTGCAAAAAATTTGGTTGATTTTTGGGTAAGAGTTCAATAGGTTAAAATTTAGGGGATTTGGTTTCAGTTCAAGTTTAAGTGTAAAATTTTAATCCTATGTGTAGATAGATGAATAAATTCTTTTTTTTTTTTTTTTTTTTTTTTTTTTGCGGTACTGGGGGTTGAATCCAAGGCCTTGCACTTGCATGCTTTGCAAGTGCTGGACCACTGAGCTGCACCTCCAGCCCATTTTTTTTACTTTTTTGAAACAGGGTCTCACCAAATTACACAGACTGCCTCTGGTCACCAACTTGCGATCCTCCTGTCTCCGCCTCCCGAGCCACTGTGTCTGGCACTGGAAAACTTTTTTAAGCACTTAAACAGGAACACATTTAGGGTTTGAGTTTGGATTTGGTTTGAAGCCCTGATCCACATAGAATTTAAACCAGAACTCCAACCCTCTAAATCTTAACATAGTGAACCATAGTGAACCCAAGTTTTTGTGGGTCTGAAGCTCTGCTTTGGACTATTTAACCACGAACATTTTCCTAAACGTTGTACTCTAGATGAGAAAATGCATTTTATTTTTAATCCAAATACCTCATATTTCTATAAAAGTTTTATAGCTGTACTTGTGCTTCCTCTTCTATTCTGCTGATGATTTGCTGATAAGCTGGGTAAATAAGGTGAGTTTTCTAGGAGCGTATCAATTACAGATCAGAAACTCAGAGATAAAAGTACCACATGTTAATCGCATTTTAAGCCATTTCTAGCAATTCTTTTTTATTAGTATGTATTAATTATACAAGTTAATGGGATTCAGTGTGATATTTTCATATATGTGTGATATTTTCATATATGCATACAGCATAAACTGATCAAACCCAATCTCCTAGCAGGGTATGGTAGCTCAGGCCTGTAATCCCAGCACTTGAGAGCCTGAGGCAGGAAGATCATGAGTTTCAGGTCAGCCTGGGCCACATAGCAAGACCTTGTCTCAAAAATAAATAAATAAATAAATAAATAAATAAATAAATAAATAGAGAACAAGAGCAACTAAAAAATCTATCCTCCCTTTTTCCACATTGGTACTTGTTCTCTGGCTGGCTTATTTCACTTAATATAATGTCTTCCAGTTCCATCTATTTTACCTCAAATGACATTATTTCATTCTTCTTTGTGGCTGAATAATATTCCATCATGCATACATACCATACTTTCTTCATTCATTACTATTATAGTAATTCTCTGACAAAAGTGTTTTTGTCTGTGTTAGTTTTGGATAAAGCAAAGCATGGTGAAGCATCTAATTCTTTTCAGGGTTTAAACATATATTCTCTAATATTAAAGTCATATTCTTAAAATCACCTATTTAAAATTCCAAAGGTAATAATTTATTTAGTCAAGTAACATCAATGGATGGTAAAACCATTAGGTGAAAGGTGTGGTAAGCAGAATATTTCCATGGTACCAAAGAATCATGTGCTAATTAATTATGGGTTACAAAGACAAAACTTACCTTTATAATCGAGAGATCTGGTGGTTACCACTTTAATCATGTGATTAAAATTAGCCTCACAAGTAGTGGGACTCCTTGATCATGTGTGCCTCCTCATGAGATACAAAAGGTATGTCATATCATGCATGAAATGTTGTGTCCAGAATTTTTAACCTGAGTCCAATCAAGCCTATAAACTTAACTTCAAGTCTCTCAGAAGTAAGGAGAAGGCTGGGCATGGTGGCGCATGCCTGTGATCCCAGCAATTCAGGAGGCAGAGGCAGGAGGATTGCAAGTTCGAGACCAGAGGCAGTCTGTGTAATTTAGTGAGACCCTGTCTCAGAAAGTAAAAAAATGGGTGAGGGGTGGAGTTTAGTGATACAGCACTTGCAAAGTATGCAAGTGCGAGGCCCTGGGTTCAACCCCAGTACCACAAAAACAAAACAAAACAAAAACATGTTTTAGTGTATGGCCAATTAAAATAAAAAATGTCATGACTTCTGCTAGCTGAAATACTTAGGTAAAAAACTAACAAAACATGCGCAAGATCTATATGAGGAAAACTTTATGTGCATCCCAAGACAGTTCCTCTTTACTCCATGTACCCCACAGAAGCCAAAAGGTTGGGCAGCCCAGATCTAGATGTACCATAGTTAATTTATCTACTTACCTACTGAAGGACATATTAGTTGTTTCCAAGTTTTGGCAATTATGAATAAAGCTGCTGTAAACATATGTGCAGGTTTTTGTATGGACATTTTCAACGCCTTCGGGTAATTCCTACATCATATGGTAGGTGTGTTTAGTTTTGTGAGAAACTGCCAAACTGTCTTCCAGAGTGGCTGTACCATTTTGCATTCCTATCAGCAACAAATGAGGGTTCCTCCCACTCCACATCCTCGCCAGCATTTAGTGTTGTCACTGTTTTCCATTTTGGCCATTTAATTAGGCATGTGGTTGTTGTTGTTGTTGTTAGGTGCCGTCGAGTCGGTATCCTACTCATAGCGACCCTCATAGGGTTTTCAATGGCTGTTTCGGGATTGCCTTGGGAGTGGATTGCCAGGCCCTTCTCCCATTAGGCATGTGGTAGCAGCTCCTTGTTGTTTTAATCTGCATTTCCTGATGACATATGAGGTGAAGCTTATTTTCATATGCTTATTTGGCATTAGTATACCTTCTTTTTTTCAGTACTGGGGGTTGAACCCAGGGCCTTGTGCATGCTAGACAAGTGCTCTACCCCAGAGTTGCACCTCCACATCCCCCTTCTATTTTTCATTTTGAGACAGGGTCTCACTAAGTTGTGCAGGCTGCCTCTGCCCTCAAGCTCACAATCCTCCTTGTCTCAGCCTCCCTCATTGCTGGGATTATAGGCATGCAACACAGTACCTGACTATATATCTTCTTTTTAAGGAGGTCTGATTAATTTCAATTGGCACTATTATTACTCCTACAGACTCAACATTGAAAAGGGGATGAATTTATTTATTTATTTATTTATTTATTTATTTATTTATTTATTTAATTTTTGAGACAAAGTCTCATTATGTAACCTAGGCTGGCCTTGAACTCTTCAACTGCCTCAGCCTCCTGAGTGCTAGAATTACAGGCATCTGCCACATACCTGGCAACAATTTTTATCTTTGTTTTATATTGTTGTGTTTGGATATCGAAACTGGAACCTTATCCTTGGTAGGCAAATGCTCTATTACTGAGCTGCACCCCCAGCCCCAACAATTTTTAAATCATAATTTTTTTCATAGAACTTTGATTGCCACAAATAGTAAGGTCTGGACTCATAAACACAGGTTTAGAGTTTGTTTTGTTCATTTTGTTTTCTCTAGGCTGTAGTAGATTCAGTTCAGTGTAAACAAACCCTGCACCTACTCTTGTCCTGCGATGAGATTAGACTGTTAAAGATGGAAGCCGCCCACTGTAGAAGGCAGTAGATGGCTAGGTTTATACCGAAACCACTTCTAAGAGAGCTAACCCACCCCTGCAGTAGCAGCATTAACCTATACAAGAGGGTTCTGCCTCATGACCTAGTCACCTCTCAAAGGTCCCACCCCACAACACTATCATGATGGCAGGGACTTATCAGCCACAAGGATAAATTTCTCTTACAAAAGGACGATCTCTACTCTGTTTTCAGAACTTCTCACATTGCTGCAGTCTCTCAAAGTAATCCTTATGCTAAAGAGTTGCATTGTAAAACAAGGTACATTAGGAATGGCGTATTCAGGTCTCCTGCCTGTTCTGGGCACCCCAAAATGTGATGGGGGGGGAAAACCAGTGCAGCTAAACAGCTGTGAGTCATTGCAGGGGATGGTGTTGCAGGTGGGTTTCTGCCTAAATTAGATCAATCAGGTGCTTAACAGGGGATGTTTCTATGGAAACAGAAGGAAAAACAAACCATACTATATTATATGGACCCAGTTCCTGAGTCCAGAGGGCAGCCTGCGGAGGAGAGGTCTAGACATTGGATTTTAAGTACTTCATGCAGCTCAAGTGTTTTAAGGGGATGTCCCAGGGTGTCCTATTGAACCTTCTGGGGGGCCCAGCAGCTACAGGTGTAAAGGCTGTCCCCACACCAACTCTCAAGCCAGTCTCACCCGAGTCTGTCAGCTGGCAGGACTGCAGGAAAAAGACAGTTTTTCAGCTTAGTGATTTCAAGTCAGAAGGATGAGGAAATTGTTGAGACATTAGTTTGGAGCCATAACCAGCTCTGGGAGAAAACTAGAATTCAGAAATCAGGCCAGTGTGCAGATAAAGAACAGGACCCTGAATAAAATGAGCAAGACTGCAATCTAATGACAGGTGTCTTGTATTTTTTTTACTGAAGCATAGTTTTTCTCTCCAGAATTCGTAGAGTAGGAAGTCCATTAGGAATGAGTGGTGGGACACCAAGAGTTAATCCAAAGATTTGAGGACAAAGAGGACAGTTTAAATCTGTTAGAACAAAGCTTGCTCAAGGCGCCAATGAGACCTAGGACTTTTTAGATAGGGAAGCTTGCTCAGAAGCTAGTCCAGCTGTATCTGTCACCTGCACCAGCCTGTGCTTGTTAGGCTAGGGAAGCTTGCTCGGGATATTTACACAGGGGCAATTAGGAAACACAGCATTCCTGCATCTCACAAATGAAGATCAGTCTCAGCCAGGTAGACTCCACTCTTCTTCTAATCAGAGTAATCTCACCAGTGGGGGATGGTAGCTCATGCCAGGGGCAGCTTGAATAATTAGCAAGAACCTGTTTTGAGATTAAAAAATTACAAATGGGCTGGGAGTACAGCCCAGTGGCAGAGCACTTGCAAAGCATGCATGAGGTCCTGGTGAATGTTCAATGACCAAGTACCCGCTCCCCCCCAAAAAAAAGTAACCCTGACTCAGTTCATAACATTAGCATTTCAGTTTTGACCCTCTACACCCCATGAGCTTTTCAAGTAAATCATGGATGACCACAAGCTCAGTTGTTCTTGTTAGGTGCCATCGAGTCGAGTCCAACTCATAGCAACCCTATGTACAGCAGATCGAAACACTCTCTGATTCTGTGCCAGGCATACAATCTTATTTATGTTTAAGCCCATTGTTGCAGACACTGTGTCAATCCATCTGGTGGAGGGTTTTCCTTTTTTTCATTGACCTGCCACTCTTCTAAACATGATGTCTTTCTCCAGGGACTGGTCTCTCCTGACTACATGTCCAAAATATGTAAGATGTAGTCTAGCCATTCTTGCTTCCAAGCTCTGGTTGCACTTCTTCCAGAACAGATCTGTTGGTTCTTTTGGCAGTCCATGGTCTATTCAATAGTCCTCTCCAGCACCATAATTCAATACGCTCAGTAAAAGTGGTAAAAGTCCCAAAGCTGCCAATCAAACTCCACCCCAAGGTCTGAACCGCCCTTGGGCAGCTTGCTTACTCTTCTGTCAGTGGCCTGCTCTCCCCAGGAGGGCATATCTTTCTTTAATTCTTGTCCTATAATAAGCTTTATTCTTGCTACTATCTGCCTGCATGTCACTTAAATTCTTATATGCGATATCACAAGGACCAAGGGACCTCATCTACATTAACAGAATCACCCCATTTCTATCAAAGATAATCAAAGCAGGACTGATTTGTTTTCAAAATTAATGTAGTGTCCTTAACTGGGCCTGGTTATTTGCATAAATGTTGTAAGAATAGTAATTAACCAAACAGCCTCCTTCAGAGTTTGCTTTGCTGGAAGTTTTAATGAGTAATCTTAGGTAAGACTTTAAAAACCCTTTCCAGGTTGCAAAGTCAAGCTAAGGACTGGCCGACCATTTCACCTTAAAGGAGGGCACCAGACATTGACCTAATTCCAGTGTGACCCTCTCTTGCTCTATTTTTGCCTCTCAACTTTTCCTCTTGAGTCACCCCCAGGCAGTTATCTGGGGTTCTAGGAAGAGCAGGCCAAATGGATAAACACCCTTAAGATAAAAGATGAAACTACCCCCAAGCAAAGGCAAGCCTCGAGGCAGACCACCCCAACTGAGGGTAATTATCTATGATGGTGAGGCTGTACCCTGGAGCCGGAGTAATTATTTTAGAAGAGCCAGATTGTTTCCCTCAAGGGACAGCAGCAAGGACTTCTTGGGTCCGCTTTGCAGAACCAGAGCAGATACTGGTTAAGCAGACTACACTTTGACCAGGAAGGCTTAATTAGGCAAACCTCTTGCCCCTGCCCCAATTCTTCCCCTGTTTAAATGTGATGTTCATGTCAGTTTCTGAAGATGGGCATGGGGACACTGGACCCTTTCATCTGTCCCTCTTCCCAGTGGGCACATTGATTCAGTCTCCTTCCTTTGCTTTTCACCATTACTCACATCTTTAATTGGCATATTGGGATGCTTATTGGGATGACTAGCACAGTCTATTCATTTCGGACTCATGGAGCCAGGCTTTTCTCTAAAACTCCAACAACAACCTCAGAATACCCTGTAAATTTGGCTGATCCTTTTTTGTGTGTGTGGGAAGGGCGGGAAGTACTCTCCCACTGAGCTACACCCCTAGCCCCTCATTCCTCTTTTCTTGAGTTCCCAGGCTATCCTGAGAGTTGCAGACATGCCAGGAAGCGATATTTCTTGCTTATCTAGGGCTGGGAATGCTTTCAAGCCAGGTCCAAGGCTAACTATCCCAAGAGTTTTTATTAGTGCCATAAAATCAAAACTAGTTCCTTAAAACAGCCTGGTCAGATATATGTATATACATTATTCTCACATAGGACTTCCTCAAAGCCTTGCTAATATAAACCATGTCATCAATTGTGTCTTTTTACAAGGAGCAGATGCTCATTGAACTGATGCAAAAAAACAAAACAAAACAAAACCAAAAAAACCCTATGCTGGCACTAAGATAAGAATATTCAATAAGGGTTTCTGAATTCTAGAGCAGTTGTGTAGGGAGAAAAAGATAGATGCTTCAATCCCATTTATGAAGGTATAACTTAGTTGTTGTTGTTCTTAGGTGCCATCAAGTCAGATCCGACTCATAGCTACCCTACATACAACAGAATGAAACACTACCCAACACTGCAATGCACACAATCCTTTTATGTTTGAGCCCATTGTTGTAGCCACTGTGTTTCTTCTCATTTTGCGTAGTGCCATACCACCAAAAGGAGGACCAGGGGCTTACTCCATTTCTATCATTAAGGTCAACTCTACTTTGAGGAGACAGATCTTCCTCAGTCATTTCTTGAATGCCTTCCAGCCTAGGGGGCTCATTTTCTGGGACTATATCTGACAGTGCTTCTCTACTATTCACATGGTTTTCAATGGCTAATTGTTTTGGGAGTGTACTACTGGGTCTTTCTCCCTAATCTGTCTTAGTCTGAAAGCTCAGCTGAAATCTGTCCACCATGGGTGGCCCTTCTGGTATCTGAGATACCAGTGGCATAGCTTTCAGCCTCACAGCAACACCCAAGTCCCCATAGCATGACAAGCTGACAGACATGTGGGGAATGTTCAGATTATAGTTGCAAAAGCTTTTAAGAAAGCACCAGTGTAAAACAACTGCCTCTGTATGGCAAAAGATTTTAAGGGCCATGTTTAAACATTTGATGAGCATTCATCATAATGCAACTGATGAGAAAATTCAGTCAGTTCTCTGACATACAATATGTTAAGATAATAATTAAGATTATAACTGAAAACACACTAGGGCATATCGGATTACTTAGAGTTCTATAGATTTCTGGAACATTCATATTAATAATATTCATACAAATATAATTTTTAAACTATTAAACATCACGTCTTTGACAACGCATTCTACATAATACAATATGAACCTATCAGTAATTAGTTTAACATCTTTCTGGGAAAGTTCAAAGTCTGTTCAAAGTTAAAATCATATAATTTGGAATCATTTGATTTGGAGAAGTTTGTCAAAACTCTCAGAAGGGGGACTGGGGATTTAGTTCAGTTGGCCAAAGTATAAAAAACAATGAGCTGTTTTATCTATTCTTTCTATCTTAAACAATTTCTTCTTTTGTAAGTGAAATCAGAAGGTAGCTTTACAAGGTGCATTGTTTAGGTTTAGGGATGAGAGGGAAGTACCAGTAAGACAAAAACAGATCAAAGAAGAGTTCCATTATTTAGAGGATTTAAAAGATTAAGTAGAAATTTTTTGGTATGCTTTCTATCTAAAGAACGTCTCATTACTAAAATGAGACTATGGGTGGTCCACGGTGTGCAATGCATAGGTTTACAGATAAGAAAAGAGTCCTATTAAGATGTAAACATTGGGCTGGAGTTTAGCTCAGTTGGTAGAGTGCTGCTCTGTGCTCTCTGAGGCCCTCAGTTGGATCTCCAGTACCACAAAAACAGAATTACACAGCAATGCACTCCTGAAGCAATCCCCAAACAATCAGCCATTGAAAACCATATGAGGACTATAGTCAGACTTGTCTGTATGGCACCTAACAAAGACAAGATGTAAACATGGTCCATAATCTTGTTTGTAAGATTCTCAGAGAAGCACACGAAGGTCACATACATTTTGACCTAAACGTGGCTTATTACTATTTTAACATTTTCATTTTGTTGTAACCTCAGATCAGAAACACACTGCAAGGAGCAAAAAGCCAATTAAAGGGAGTCTTTATTGAGCCAGTGGCCACGGAGGACTAGTGTCTCTCCAAAACCCGTGGCCCCAAGGAACAGTTGCTCGGGGCTTATAAAGGCAAATTTTGGCAAATTTACAATCTCCAAGTTATATAATTTGCATACAATCTCTAAGTTCCTGGTATGATTTGTATAAGCGGTTGGCATGAAAACAAAAACAAAAAAACAAGCAGTTCTATAACAATCACTCAGGTAGTAGTTCTATAGATTGTGCAATCAGAATGGTACAGAAGCAGAACAGGCAGTTAACAGGTAATCAATCAATGATTAAGAATTTAATAATTAATCAGGCAATCAGGCAGTTAAAATCAGACAGTTAAAAAAATTCTTCTAGTATATAGTTTCTCAAAGGGAGTGAGGGCTACCTAAGATGGCAATAGTCTTGTCAACTTAATGGCCTGTTTACAATTTGAAATATCTCTCAAAATAATGTCTCTGTGTAGGCCATCTTCACAGCAATTTTCTTGGTAGTTGTGTCCAAATTCTTGACTCTTAGCTGGTGAGACTTAAACCAGATCCTAGAGTAAGGGCTCTTTTCCCTCCCCTTGTCCCCTTAATTATCCTGTCTTTCTATCCTGCCTCATAAGGGTATTACGTTACAAAAGAGATTTGGACAGCTGGGTACTTGCGAGGTGGAGGCAAGAGGATTATTATAAGTTTGAGGCCAGCCAGGGCTCCACACGGAATCCCTGTCCCAAAAAGCAAAAAATAAACAAACAAAAAAAGATTTGGGGAACTCTCAGCAGCAGCCAGAAAATGCAGTCTGAAGATGCCACCTGCAGCCTGAGGCATGCGCCCCTCAGGACAAGTTACAGAGAAACAGTTAGTGAATTTACTAAGTCAAGACAAGAGATACAGCATGCTTTAGATTTCAGCATGGGTGGAGGGGGCTGTAAGAAAGAATAATATATATTTAAGACATGGACACAGGCTTCCAAAGAAAGATAGTTGCATGTGTCTCAACAATAGATACACATGTGATTTTGTGGCTTTTGAAGTTCCATTGTTTAGAAGATTTAAGGAACTCTTTAGTAAATTAGTTCATAAAATGTTTCCTGAGGTTTACCATCTGATAAGATAATAACATGAGTTTAATGTTTTGACCTTACACATAGTTCGTTGCTATTTTAACATTTTCATTTATAATATCTTTCAAAAAGAGACTGTCTCTAGGTGGGCAGTCTTCATAGCAATGTTCTGTTAGTTGTGAAATTCTTGAAACTTAGACAAGATTCCAGGGTAAGAGCCTCCTTTCTTTTCCCATGTACCTTTAATTTTCCCTCTCTCTCTATCCTGCCTCAAAACTAATTCCATATTTGTGCCTATTCCCAAGGAAGGGGAGACAACCAAATGTGGAAATGATCAAACAGTATCATTAATATCACAAGCAAGTAAAATTTTGCTAAACATCATTCAAAAGCAACTGCAGCAGTATATTGACAGGGAACTGTCGGAAAATCAAGCTAGATTTAGAAGAGAGGGAAGAACCAGGGACATCATTGCTGATGTCAGATGGATATTAGCTGAAAGCAGAAAATATAAGATGTCTATCTATGCTTTATTACACTATGCAAAGGCATTTGACTGTGTGGATCACAACAAATAATGGATAACAATGTGAAGTACACCAGAGCACTTAATTGTACTCAGGAGGAATGCATACATGGACCAGGAGGCAGTCATTCAAACAGAACAAGGAAACATTGCCTGGTTTAAAGTTGAGAAAGGTGTGCATTAGGGTGGTAGCCTTTCACTATACCTCTTCAGTCTCTATGCTGAGCAAATAATTCGAGAAGCTGGACTTTATGAAGAAGAACACAGCATCATGATTAGAGGAAGACTCGTGAAAAACCTGCATTATGCAGATGACACAATCTTGCTTGCTCAAAGTGTAGAGGATTTGAAACATTTACTGATGAAGATCAAAGAACACAGCCTTCAGTATGGATTGTGCCTCAATATCAATAAAACAAAAATCCTTACAACTGGGTCAGTAAGTGAAAGTGTCTCCCAAAGACCACTCTGCACTCAAGATCTCGCATGAGAGGTTTTAATAAGCAGAAAGACAGAGTGGCTGCCTCTGGGATTGAGAGAACAGCAGCAAGGTACAGCAAGATGGCTCCTTATATGGGGGTAGAGTGGAATTTTCCAATCAAGGTGGATGTTGGGAGAGTGGTTCCAGGTGGCGCCAAAAACAGTGCCACCCCTGGCCGTACCACTTCCAAATTAGGTTATGCCAGAACAGGATGAGCCTAGGGCCATATAGATTGAGCAAGGTGGGGCAATATCAGGAAGCCAGTTAAATATTCGAAATGACTTTCCTCAAGATAGAAGAGAAATTTAACTTATGAAATGGTAGCTGAAAACAAAGATGGCTGCACACAAAAACCCAATATTCCTCCCTTTTTGTTTTATTATAGTCCCTCCCTCTCCCTGAGATCAGGGACGATGGTCTGACTTCTGTAGCTTCTTCATGCTGAGTAGGAGCGATGAGTGATTTTTCTGGGGGAGAGGAAGGCTGTGGGAGGTGGATGAAGGCTGGATATCTTAATATGGGGAGGTATGTTCTTCCTGGAGTGCTCAATATCCCACCAAGAAGAATTCGGTGACTGTCTGGTTAGTGAAGGCTCTCATGAGTTCTGCAGTCACATGGAAGCAGTGTTTTGTTGTTCCTTGGTAACAGGTGGAAGATGAGGCACCTGGTGTGGGTTTTGGTGAGGCAGAGTTTGAGAGGGCTGGTGGAAGTTGCAGAGTAAGTTGGTGACAAAAGTTCTATGGAAGAAATAAGAGAAGGGAAACAAAGGGAGGTATAATGGCTTGATATGGGAAATGTGAATCCATCCTGGGAAGTTTTGAAGTTTTACAGCAGTGGGGGTGGCTAAAATTATTACATGTGGGCCCTGCCATTTTGGAGATAAAGTTGTTTTAGTGGGGTTGAGAGAGGGTGGAGATAGGAGAACCCTGTCTTGTGAGTGGTAAGGATTGGGAAAAGGACAGTCTTGAGGTTTAGGGAGAGTTGAGTCAGTGTGGGTCCATAGAAAGACCCAAATGTGGTTTAACAGAGGATTTAGGAGATGAGAGGGAATAGGGTAAGGCTAAGACATGAGACCAGGAGGAAACATGGGGCGACCATACATGAGCTGGAAAGGAGAGAGATTAGCAGGCGTTTTTGGAAGTGAGCCAGGTGTAGTAAGGCTACAGGTAACAATTTTACCCAATCTAAATGTAATTCTAGGGAGAGTTTAGTTAGAATAGACTTAAGAGTTTGATTGGTGTGTTCTACTTTTCCTGAAGATTGGGATGAAATGGAATGTAAAAGTGCCAGGGGATACCCAAGGTCTTTGTTAGTGATTGGGAAATTTTAGAGGTGAATTCAGGTCCATTATCTGATTGAAATGAGGTAGGTAACCCAAACCTTGGAATAATTTCTGTTAGAAGGAGAGAAGATACTCTTTGAGTTCTCTTACTGCCTGTTGGAAAGGCCTCCACCCACCCTGAGAAGGTGTCCACTAACACAAGGAGATAGTGATAACATTTAATTGTGGGCATATGAGTGAAATCAATTTGCCAGTCAGTCCCAGGAAGGAAACCTTGAGCTTGATGAGTAGGGAAAAAGGGGGGTCGGCTAGTAGATGGGTTAGCCCATTGACATATGCCGCAGGAGGAAGATAGTTCCTTTAGGAAAGTAATATCTGATGGAGATAGGGGCAGATGAGATTTTAGGAATTGTTGAAGAGATAAGAAGTTAGGGTGGAATAGGCAATGGAGATAGGATAAAATATCTCTAGTAGAAGTTTTGTTATGTTCTGTTAGAGAAGGAGGTGTGGTTGGATGGGTGACAGTAACAAGGGGAGTTAGGGCAGCCCTCCTGGCCTCCTCATCCCCTTATTATTACCTGCTGAGATAGAGGATTGATCTGATTGATGTGCCCCACAGTGTATTAGTCCTATGGTTTTGGGGAGAAGGAAGGCCTCCTATAGGTTTATAATAGGTTTGGAATTAGTTATTGAATTACCTTTTGTGGTAAGAAGTCCTTGTTCCCTCCAAATGGCTGAATGTGATAGGAGTATATGGTAAGCATATTTGGAGTCAGGATATATAGTTAAGAATTGTCCCTTAGCTAAAATAAATGCCCAAGTGAGGGCAGGAAGTTCAGCCTGTTGGTTAGTTGTGTTTATAGGGAGAGATTTAGCCTCAATTAACGTCTGTTAGAGAAACAATTACATATCCTGCCCTGCGGATGCCCTCATGAAGAAAGGAGCTGCCATCAGAGAACCATATGAAGGTTGGGTTAGGTAGGGCACCTTCCTGGATGTGAGTGGGAAAGGGCAGAAATTCATCTAGAGTTTGAAGGCAGTTGTGGAGAGGTTCTTGGCACTGGGTGGGAGGAGGCAGATGAGAGAGGGGAGTCATAAATGAGGACAGTTTGAAGGGATAGTACTCTGCAGGGAGGTAAAGTTTGAAAGCCCTTATAAGTGAGAAGTTCAGATAAGTGATGGGGAGAGAGGATGGTAGTTAGAGATCCAAAAGTTAAGTTTCTTTGATTCCTGGATAAGAACAGCTGTGGCTGTGAGTGCTCTTAGACAGGGGGCCCAACCCCTTATTGTAGGGTCTAATTTTTTTGAGAGATAAGCTACGGGAGCAAATGTTGGTCCCATTATGTGTTCTAGTACCCTTAAGGCGATGCCCTGTCTCTCAGAGATATATATATATAAAAGAAGGGGCTATTTATCCAGGCAAGTGGAGAGCAGGGGCATGTAAAAGAACTTGGAGTTTATAAAAGTGTGAGGCAATGGAAGAAAGTAGTGGTTTGGGGCGGGGGGGTCCCTTTGTGGCCTCATATAAGGGAGCTGCTAATAAAGAAAAGTTGGGAATCCATGACCTTAAGTAGCCAGCCAAGCCAAGGCAGGAAAGAATTTCCTCTTTATTGATGGGGGCTGGCATGTCTCTGCTTACTTGTTTTCTGTCTAGGATTATGGTCTTACATCCTGGGGAGAGTCTGACTCCAAGGTAGGTGACCTAAGGTGTAGAGAATTGTACCTTTGAAGGAGAGACCCGGTAGCCATGTTTAGATAGAAAGTTAAGAAGAATAATTGTATCCTGTTGAGAGGTGTGGAGGGATGGGCTACATAAAAGCAAGTCATCTACATATTGGAGGAGGAAAGAATGGCAAAGAATTAAGGATTTTAGATCATTAGTTAGAGCTTGTCCAAAGAGGTGGGGACTGTCTCTGAAACCCTGGGGGAGAATGGTCCAGGTAAACTGGGTAGAGGTGTGGCTAAGGGAATCAGTCCAGGTGAAAGTGAATATATCTTGAGAGTTGGGATGAAGAGGGATAGTAAAGAAGGTATGTTTAAAGTCCAGGACGGGGAAAATACGTGATGGTGGAAGGAACTGAAGAAAATAGAGTATAGGGATTGGGGACAACAGGATGGATAGGAACTACTGCTGCACTGATTATTCGTAGGTCCTAAACCAGACAGTAGGTATCATTCGGTTTCTTTACTGCCAATATGGGAGTATTGTAGGGAGAGTTTTTGTCCTTAGAATTTTTTTTTTTTTTTTGGAGGAGATCTTTAATGATAGGTTGGAGTCGCAAATGGCTAACCTGGGGAAGGGGGTATTGATTTTGGGAAGGGAAATGAGTAGGGTCTTTTAATTTAATGGTTACTGGAGGACAGGTAGCAATTGAAGGGTTATGCCTGAAGGGGATGAGCCTAGGGCCAGATAGATTGAGCAAGGTGGGGCAATATCAGGAAGCCAGTTAAATATTCGAAATGACCTTCCTCGAAGTAGAAGAGAAACTTAACTTATGAAATGGCGGCTGAAAACAAAGGTGGCTGCACACAAAAACCCAACAGTAAGCAACTTCATGCTAAATAGAGAAAAGATTGAAGTTGAAGTTGTCCAACATTTTGCTTTACTTGGTTCTACAGTCAAACTTATGGAAGCAGCAGTCAAGAAATCAAAAGATGCATTGTATTGCAAAAAGTTGTGGCAAAAGAGCTCCTTAAAGTATTGAAAAGTAAAGACATCACATTGAAGACAGAGCTGTGCCTAACTCATGCCATGGTATTTTCAGTCACATCATATGGTTGTGAAAGCTGGACATTGAATAAGGGAGACAGGAGAAGAATTGATGCTTTTGACTTATGGTGCTGGAGACAAGTATTGAATATACCATGGACTGCCAAAAGAACCAACAGATCTGTCTTAGAAGAAGTGCAACCAGAGTGTTCCTTGGAAGCAAGAATGGCTAGATTGCATCTTACGTATTTTGGACATGTAGTCAGGAGGGACCAGTCCCTGGAGGAGAGTGGCAGGTCAGTGAAGAAAAGGAAGACCCTCAAGTAGATGGATTGACACAGTGTCTGCAACAATGAGCTTAAACAAAAATAAGATCATATGCCTGGCACAGAATCAGGGAGTATTCTGTTGTACATAAGGTCACTATCATTCAAATTCAGCTTTACAGCACCTAACAACAACAAATATCTTATTTAAGCTGATTTTCAAACCAATCTTGTAAGGAAAGGCATCCCTATCAAGTGAAATAGCCAAAACCAATGAGCCTTTGTGACTTATAGTCAATACCTTTTAAGGCTTCACCACTGACAGGAGAGGCATCTACAAGGAGGAAGAAGGGAGGGAGGGAAAGAGAGAGGAGAGAGAGATAGAGATAGAGATAGATAGACAGATAGATAGACAGACAGACAGATAGACAGACAGACAGACAGACAGACAGACAGACAGACAAGCAGGCAGGCAGCTGCCCTAAGGACTGGCCATGCTGTAGGACACTAGCCACAAGTGGAGTGCAGCCTACTCTTATGTCTGCTCATATTCTTGGGCCCCCCAGTCTGATGGTTGGCCATCTGCACATATAGGCTCTATAACCTGGTTGTTCGGATAGGTGGAAAGCCATGCCAAGTTCCTGGGATATAAACAAACAAAAACAGAGAAGCAGGATGTGTCCCTGGGAGCGAAAGGCTCAATCCCTGTTGCCATCCCCAAGGCAAATTTAACCAGAAGCACAATCTAAAATAACTCATTTCTATAAATATTTTTCTCCTGTTCACCTGATTTGGAAAGAAAAGGACAGGAAATATTGTTTGTTGATGGGGTCCTATACACAGATCCAAGAGAGCTGACTTTGGTAAGAATTCTTAACCACAGCCAAATTCTGTCAGCTTTCTGAGAATTCCATCTGCAGGCTCTGGAATGGATGGGGGATCCCAGGATCTCCTCCTCCTCCCCCAAAGTATTGTTGTTGTTATTGTTGTAGTTAGGTGCCATGGAGTTGGTTGGTTCTGACTCATAGCAATTCTTTTTTTTTTTTTTTTTTCCAGTACTGGGGGTTGAACCCAGGGCCCCGCACTTGCATGCTTTGCAAGTGCTGGACCACTGAGCTGCGTCCCCAGCCCTTTTTTTTTTTTTTTTTTTTTTTTTTTTTTTTACTTTTTGAAACAGGGACTCGTTAAGTTATACAGACTGCCTCTGGTCTTGAACTTGCGATTCTCCTGCCTCCCGAACTGCTGGGATTACAGGCGTGTGCCACCATGCCCGGAAACCCATAGCAATTCTATGTACAACAGACAAAACACTACCCAACACTGTACCATGCCTGGGACTATTGGTGCTTCTCTGCTATACATAAGGTTTTCAGTGGATGATTGTTTTGGGAGTGGGCTGCCAGGACCTTCTCCCAAGCCTATAGAATCCGGTATTCTCAGGCTGTCTCCCATCCAAGGAGGACTAATGAAGCCCAACCCTGCTTAGCTTCAGAGTTCTGATGGGATTGGATGCCACAGTGGCATGATGTTGGAAAAATAAGTTTCTCTTTATTCTTCTGAGTTTTTAGTCATGAAAGGTCTTTGTAACAAAAGACAGATTAACACAGAAAACGTTTAATAACATTATACCTAGGAGATATCCAGAGAAAGGAGTAAACCTGAAAAAGGTTTCTCAGAGTTCAAACTTAAATATCATTTTCAACTGAAATGAAGAAAGAAAGGTATTATTGAGGACCTGTAATGGGGAGGCAACCTGAAAAATAAGCACACAATGTAAGATTTGTTAATGTTAGTAGTCAGGTGCCATGCACACGTGGAACCGTACCCTTCTGCTATGCCACTGATGACAGTGTTACATGCTTATAATTCCAACATTCTAGAAGCTGAGGCAGGAGGACTGCCTGCCTGGGCTACATAGTGAGACCCTGTCTCAAAGCAAGGAAGCAAGCAAACAAATAAACATTTTTTTTTTAAATCTGTGGTTATAAATATACCCCAAGGATTGGGGGTGTATCTCAGAAGCAGAATGTTCTGCTAGGATGTGTGAGACTCTAATGTTACCAGAATCTCAGGTCTGTTGCTCTACCAAAAAACCTGAGAGACAAAAATTGGTAAAAGAAAATGGTTTTATTTACAGTTTTGGCCAGAATTATGGAGGAAAAAAAATCCCAGCCTCTCTCTGCCTTGCCTGTAGCTGTGTTACAATTTATAGAAAAGAAGAAACAAAAGCCAAGAAGTATGGCCACATAGATTGAGCTGCAGGGTAAGTTATCAGTACTATGAGGTTCGTCTTTTTCTGGGAAACCAGCTCCTCCTCTGACAGGTTCCTCCTCAGGTGCCAGGGCTCAATTCTATTCTCACCTCCAGCATGAGATTTCCTAGAGAAATTCTTTAGGGCCCCCATTACACTGTTACATCTCCTTTCTTGTCCATCCCTTGATCTTGAGGGATTTGGGGTGTTGGGCTGTCTCTTGATGGTCTGGTGTAAAAATTCCTAAAATACGCCTGAGCCTGAGGGAGGTGCCACGAGCAGAGCCTGCTGAGATGCCAAAGCCAGAAGACATCCAATTAGTGTTAGGTAATCTCGCGTTAAGACCGTTTCTTTGTAACCCCTCAGATTTAGTGACTTTTGGAAGCATTGCCACAAGTGACTGCAGTGTTGTTGTTGGGTTTTGAAACAGGGTCTCACTGTGTAGTCCAGGTTGGTCTCAAACTCATGCTCCTCTGACTTCATGTGCAATCATGTCCCTTGCAACTCCATTTTCATTCTGACAACTTCTTCCCCTGTCTCTCTAATATTTTCTCTGAAGACATCACTGATTAACCATCCTGTGGCTGGTCTTAATTGTCCCTCATTACTAGGATGATATTTGTCCTATTTGGTCTGATATGATCCCATGTTAGAGAGGAAGTGATAGACAATTCGGGAGTCAGGAGCCAAAAGACACTTTGGGCCAAATGTAAGCAACTAAGAGATTTAGAAGGAGAGCTCTTAGGCTGAGTTTGTCTGGAGTCCATGCATAAATTTAATTTTGTCTGTCCTGTAGGTGATGTTCTAGCATCTCAGTATAGTGTTTGGCTTGTTTTATTAGAAGTTATACTCAGGGACTGTGGCTGGGGCTCAGTGGTAGAGTACTTGCAAAAGCATTGCTTGAGGCCCTGGGTTCAACACCCCAGTACAGACAAAAATTTAAAAAAAAAGAAGAAAGAAAGAAAGAAAGAAAGAAAGAAAGAAAGGGAAATTGTACTCTGCATAATGTCAACAGGCAATAGTTATAAAATTCTGCAAGGAAATTATCAAATAAAACCAAAGAAAGTTGAGCAATTTATAAAACAGTCTAGTTATTTTTATTGCATACAGCATTGCATTAGGACTTTCCAGGTGACCAATACATAAGCTCTTTAATTACTGGAGTGGAAATGCTTGGAATGCAAGGATGCTTGATCATATCTAATTGTTTGTGCTCAAGATGGTGATCATAACCACATAAGCCTGAAAAAGACCACCGTTACCAACAATTTTAGATGGACAACACCAACTAGTAAAGTGTTTTCTAAGCTTTGCATTTTAGAAGACTTGTACACTGGAGGAACATAAACATACAGTAAAGACAGCAATTGGGCTGGGGGCACAGCTCAGTGGTCGAGTGCTTGCCTAACATGGGCAAGACCCTCGGGTCAATAATTAGCATCACAATTTCATAGTATTTTATATACTAATTTAACATTTATTTTTGAATAGATATTAGAATCTTTAAAATTTTAGACTTCTTATGAGTTTAAGACATTAAAGATCATAAATAGACTTATTACTTGATGTTTAATTATTTGATGTGTCTTATATACACAATACCAAAAACATTTAGTTAAATCAAACAGATGTAGATTGGGTTTTAAATAGCAGGACTGCCCAAATAATGTTTTTGTTGTTGTTTATTTTTTTTTATCTGAATGGTTGTGAATGCAAATGGCAAAAAGGCTAAAAGTTTTTCTTGACCATTTTATATATTTTAGGCCTGAATGCAATGCACATTGTCTAAAAAGCAGCACTTACTGGTTACCCTGGAGAAAGATATGGCAAACCACTCCCAAAGCAATCCCCAAACAATCAGCCATTGAAAACCCTACATAGGGTCATTATGCCTTGGACCCAACTTGACAGTACCTAACAATGCCAACATTGGTTACAGTGCATATATTAAACCTATGTATGTTTAACTCTATAGTTTTGTGTAACATTTAGACAAAGTTCAGATGCACAGCATATTAAGCCTTTAGATGTGTGCACATCTTTAGTTACAGACATATAGAAAGCATCAAATATATTATAATAACCTAAAATCATGCCTGTTTTTTTAACCAGGGTTATAAAATAGTCAATTAAAGAACTTTAAGACAGTCAGGTGTGATGGTAGATGCCTGTAATTCCAGTTCTTGGGAGGCTGAGGCAGGAGAATCAATGCAAGTTCAGGGCCAACCTGGTATACGTTGCAAGGTCCAGACCAGCCTGGGTTACAAAGCAAGACCTTGTCTCAAACAAACAAACAAACAAAGAAACAAAAAAGCAAAACATAAAACAAATAACAATAACAAACAGGTACAGTGGTACATTTCTGTAACCCTAATGACTGGGTAAGCACAGGCAAGAGATCTCAAGTTCAAGACCAGAGGCAGCCTATGTAACTGTGTGAGACCCTGACTCAAATAAAGAAACGAAAAATTGGCTGGGGGTTCAGCCCAGTGGTAGAACACTTGGAAAGTATGCGTGAGGCCATGGGTTTGGCTCTCAAGTACTTCAGAGAGAAGAAAAAAGACTAAAACAGGCAAAGAAAACTTTTTTTAGACAGTTTTCCTAAGTAATTAAAACCTAATAGACAGCAGAAAATGCAAGCAATTATCTTGACAAACCATGAAATGTATCTGTAGTCTTTTTTTATGTCTCTTTTCTCTACTTGATGGTTTTTCTTTGTCTTGTTTTCTTCTTTAAATTTATAATTGAAACGATTTTTACAAAACAGAAAAGCTTTTGTTGTTGTTGTTAGGTGCCATCAAGTCAGTGTCTGACTCATAGCGACCCTACGTACAACAGGCGAAATACTATTGTCAGCGCTTCTCTGCTATTCATAGGATTTTCAATGGCAGATTGATTTTTGGGAGTGGGTTGCCGGGTCCTTCTTCCAAGAATAACTTTTAGTGATATTATATTTTAATGATGACCCAGAAAGCTGTATTTGACACAAAGAAAGTGATGGACATTTTATCTTAAACATTTAAGAGATATAAATATAAACAAACCAAAATATATATTAATAGTGTTATGGATATTTTTATTTTGTCTTATCAACAAACTAAATTAACTCACTTTTAAAAGATTTGCCTAAGTCTTATGAACTAAAAGTTCTTTGGGTTAATTCAACAATTTTAGTTTATGTGATTATTTATCTGTACAACAGAGCCAGTTTGCTACCAAATAAACAAGATACAAATACAAGCACATATACAAATATAAGCACATATGTATATAGCAATACATGAAAATTAGACAAAGATACCTAAAAATTTTATAGCTTTTATTTAAATCTATCACCTGCCAGTTTTTTAAAAGTTAATCCTAAATCTTTACTTTTAACTTTAACTCCTGGTAGAAAGTACATAGAAAATTTAAATCTTAAATACATATGTTGTTGTTGTTGTTGTTAGGTGCCGTCGAGTCGGTATCCAACTCATAGCGACCCTCTGTACAACAGGGGAAATACTATTGTCAGTGCTTCTCTGCTGTTCATAGGGTTTTCAATGGCAGATTGATTTTTGGGAGGGGGTTGCCAGGTCCTTCTCCCAAGCCTACAGCTTCTGGTGTTCCCAGGCGGTCTCCCATCCAGGTACTAACCAGGCCCGACCCTGCTTAGCTTCCCAGGTCTGACGGGATCAGATGCCACAGGGCTACAGCTGCAGGCTAAATACATATAAATTAACCTAAATATCATTCCTCCATGTGTCTGTTAGCTTGTCATGCTATGGAGGCTTTGCATGTTGCTATGGTGCTGAAAGCTATACTACCAGTATTTCAAACCCTAGCAGGGCCACCCATGGTGGACAGGTTTCAGCTGAGCTTCCAGACTAAGACAGACTGAGGAGAAGGACCCAGAAGCCCACTCTTGAAACAGCCATTGGAAACCGTATGAATAGCAGACAAGTGTTGTCAAATACAGTGCCAGAAAATGAGCCCCCTGTGGCTGGAAGGTATTCAAAAGACAAGGAAAGAGTTGCCTCCTCAAAGTAGAGTCTACCTTAATGATGGGAATGGAGTAAAGCCCCTGGGACCTCCTTTTGCTGACATACCATGACTCAAAATGAGAAGAAACCCAGTATCTGCAACAATGGACTCAAGCATAAAATGATCACATGCATGGCACAGTTCTGTTGTACATAGGTACCTCCACAACAAACATCATTGATAAAGACTTAAGTAAAAGACTCAGTGAAAAATAAGGTTAAAAAAGTGAGGCTTGTTATGTAAACTTAAGTTACTGTCTCTTTTATTTTAAGAGCTAATTAGCAGAGAGGGAGACACCCTTACACATGAAATTTTATTTTGCAATGACTTTAAAATAATTAACTAAGATGTCATAAATTTATACATTGGAGCTCTATCTTAGTAAATCCTTTTTAAAATAACTTGTTTTCAATCAGATGTAGCCCTGTAATGAGTAGAGCAAAGGATACTTCTGATGCCCACCTTTCCTGAGAAAGCTTTCCTTGACTTTCTGTAGTTTTTTGTTTCTGGTTCTATGAGATCAGACCCATAGCACATGTTACAAAGAACATGAGAGCCTAGAAGGTCAGGGGTGACCTGATGAACCAACGAGGCCTCCAGTCATATGAATCAAAAGGAGCATTTATTTATTTATGTATTTTTTATTTATGTACTTATTTATTTAGGCTTTTTGAGACAGGGTCTCACTGCATAGACCAGGCTGGCCTGAAACTTGCATTGATCCTTCTACCTTAGCCTCCTAAGTGCTGGGATACATGTGTGCACCATCACGTCCATCTTAAAAAGAGCTTCTTTATTCAGAATGTCTGGTATGGGTTTTTACCCTGTAGATGCCCACGCAACCACATCCTTCTGCCTCCTTTCTTACATCAGTAAAAGATTAAGAGGAAGAGCTCTGGAATCTGAGACCTGGCTGTCCAGAGTACAAGGGAAGAGTACAGGAGAGAAAGTTCTAGGAAAAGGAAAACTTCAAGGTTAAGACAGAAAATCTCCTAGCTAAAATACAGTATATCAAGACATAAAATTGAGCCCAGTGATCCAATAAACACAGAGAATCTAAATCTAATATTGCTTTTTATAAGCAATATTGATTCTATCTTAATAATTTTGTGTTGTTGTTGTTAGGTGCTGTCGAGTCGGTATCCGACTCATAGCGACCCTCATAGGGTTTTCAATGGCTGACTGTTTCGGGATTGCCTTGGGAGTGGATTGCCAGGTCCTTCTCCCATTTTTGCGGTGCTGGGAATTGAACTTGGGTCCTCAGAGACTGAAGCGCAGCACTCTACCAACTGAGCTAAATCCCAGCCCCTAATAATTTTGTAGGCATTCATAAACACATGTGAACATATATGGCAAGCCAGATATTAAAATATTTAACCTTATAACACTGTTTACAACAAAATGTACAATAACATCCATCAGCAATGAACCAATGCAGAGAGGCAATCCAATGAATAATGTCGAGTAGCAGCTTAATCATTCCAATGGCAGCACAGCCCACATTAACATTTACAAAATATAGCATAGCCCCTGCATTCTCACATGGAAAAAAAAGCTCAGAAGCCATACAAAACTGTCCCCACATATAGGCTCAATCTCTCAAATTTTACCTAGTACAAAACCATTTAAAAATTTCCCTACACAACCAATAAAATTATATTTTAGCAATTTAATTACTCCCAAATGTAAAATATTTCCCATCTCTCTTCTTGGTGAGACTGAATAGCACAGCCCTTTTCTCTATGATGTACAGAGAAATAGCAAACTCATCCAATCCTGAGGCTATTGTTGACATTTTCTGCAATTTCATTATGAAAAAGAATCTTTATGCCATATAAATTTAACATAAAAATTTGGCAAACATATATCTATGATTTTTATATAAACAGCAGCCTTAGTAAAATTTTATATTTAGGTGAGGTGCAATGGCTCTTGCCTGTAATCCCAGCAATTCAGTAGGCAGAGACAGGAGTGTAGGTTTTTTGTTTGTTTGTTTGTTTATTAGAAATTTTTAATGTACATCTTAATGTGATTCATTTTGACATGCTTTTCATTGTGACATTTCCATATATGCATTTTGATAAACATTATTCATATAGGTTACCCCTTACCCTCCCCTATGCATCCCCCCTCCCACACTTCCCATCTAAGTTTCCCATCTAAGTCTTCTCTATCTTTTACTTAATAGTATTTTTCTATATGTCCTTGGGTTCCAGTTCTGTTTAAGATAGAAACTTTTCCTGTAGTGGTCTTTGTTTTTATCTTGTTAGAACAATTACATGCGATTTCTAGTCCATTTATATTGACATCATTCTTATCT
>VMDO01003341.1:39457-145786 GCA_007922755.1 Pedetes capensis | reverse complement strand
GTGTCTCGAAGATGATCTATTTAAATCAGCCTTCCTGGGAGTCCTGAAAGTCTCAGTGGTGTATGTATCCATTTCCTTTGCTATCTTTGGGAAATTTTCCTTGAGGATATCATTTACTAGGTTGTGAAGGCCTCCAGTGATTCTTTCTTCTCATTCAGGAATACCCATGATTCTTATATTCCTTCTTTTCACTCTATCACAGTTCTCTTGGAAATCTTTTTTTAAAACTTTTATTATTGATTCCATTTCTAATTGCTTGTGTTTCAGCTTGTTTATGTCATCTTCTGCCTCAGAGATCCTTTGCTCTGATTCATCCAGTCTTGAAGAGAAGGTTTCTTTAGCCGTGTTCAATTCTGATAATTTGGATTGAGTATCAAGCAAAGTGGCTTGATTTTTCTTAATCATTTCTAACTGGGATGACAGAGCAGCTTCCAAATTAGAAATCTTTCTTTCAATTATCTCCAGTGTATTTTTAGTATTTGTCTTTATTTCTCTTAGCATGTTTATAACCATGACTCTGAACTCCGACTCAGAGATCTCTAGTAATTGCGAGTCGTTTGTGTTTGTATGATCTGTGGAGCCTTCAGCTCCATCCTGCCCCCTTGTGGTTTTTGTGATTTTATTTGATTTTCCCATAGTGCAGTCCGGAAAACAGAATCTGCCAGTCCGACTCCAGGGGGTGGGGTAAGGGTTAGGGAGGCGATAGATTCCGTTTCTCTTCTAGGATCTGCAGTCTGTGTCCCACAGGCATGGTGAGAGTGTGCTGCCAAGGTTGCACTCCATGTTGGGTCCGGGCCCGTGGGTGCATGTGCGTGAAATCCCCTCCAAGTCCCATGTTTTATCTTCTTAGAGCCTTCAGAAAGCCCCCAGTGAGGAGGGCTTTGTGAGGCTCTGCTGCCTCAATGTAGTCCATCTCTGGGACTCACACACTGCTGGGAAGTGACAAGAGGATCATCTCCAAGGGACAAAAGAGAGATTCTTACCAGCGTAGCACATGGACAGAGAGAGCACACTAACCCAGGGAGTTGTGGTCTCCTCTAGTTACACAGGAGCCTCCATCCAAACTAAATGGCTGCTAGGGCCAGTATGGGGTAAATCTGTTTTTGACAGTTCTGGAATAACAGCAGAAATGTATGCTCTAATTTATACTCCATTTGTTAAAGATGAAAAGCAAGTAGTGACTTGCATGTCAATACTAATCCCTTTCCTCTATCAGAAACTTCTCATTTCACCAAAGGTGTTCACCAACATTGTCCCACTGGGTCTTTACAAAGACTGAGTAGAAAACAGGAAACTCTCTAATCTAACAGCAGAGGAAAGTGCTTCTTCATGAAGGCAAGCTGCCTTGCTGAAACACCCCCCAGCTAGATAATAATGGTATATTGGTACAGTGTGATGGGAAACATTGGAGTTAGACTCAAGAGACCTGGATTTTAATCTAGACTTTACCAGTAATTAGTTGAGTAACCTTGGCCAATTCCATTCCATTCCATTAACATTTATTGGGTACTTCCTATGTACCAAATACTGTACTGGGTGTTGAAGTACTGACCTGGCTGAATCACAGCTCTAATCTTTCAATAACTTATAGTTTAGCTGGAAGAGATACAAAACAGAACAGCATTTTCTATAATTGCTCATGAAAGTAGTACATGAACAAGTGACTAGAGAGATTGTCAGAGGGCACAACTAATTCCTGGAGAGGAAAGGCAGTGACACTTTCACAGAGAAGTTGACAAGGTCATCTTTATAATGTCAAAAAAATATAATAATATATTGCTTCAAGAAAATTCAAAAAAATATGATACATACAAATTGAAAAAGCACCGAAGCTCCCTTCTCATCAAGACATGAGTGATATTAGTTTGATGTTTACTAGGTGATGACTTTAGATTTGTGTTTTAAAGGACTAGTGGAGGTTTGCCTGACATAAAAAGGGACAACAGTTAAGAAGAGGATTACAGACAAAACATTGTGCTAAAAAGAGAGAGTAAAATGCATTTTAGCTCATTTTTTGTTGCTATAACAGAAAGCCTGAGGATGGGGAAATTATAAAGAAGAGAAGTTTATTTCTGGAAGCTGAGGAGCATGATGCCATCTCTTCTCAGTTTTTGGTGAGTTCCTCATGCTTTGTCAACTCACAGAAGATGGTGAGCACATGTGATATTGGTGAGTAAGCATGGGCAAAAAAGTCAAAACACTGAAGACAACCTTGCTTTACAACATTCTGCCCCATGAGACCCAACATACTCCTAAATAGACTTAATCCAGTTTTGAGATACTTAACCCAATCTTTGAGAAAGACATTAATCCATTCTTGAGGGAAGAGCCCCTGTGATCCAATTGCCTCTTAAAAGTTCCAACACCTCTTAATACCAACACATTGGGGACCAAGCCTCAGCATGAGATTTTGTGTGTGATAAATCATATTCAAACCATAGCAAAAGGCCTGCTTGATTTGGGGCACAGGCCATAGAAAATTGTGGAAGAAATAGCAAGGGATAAGGCAAGGAAGCAAAGCAGCTATCAGAAAGATCTATACTATCTGGGTGCATTCTACAGCAACTGGGGTTCCATTGAAATAGCTTAAGTTGGGAAATAGAGTCAAATTTGCACTTTATCTGCCATGCAGATGGTATTGCAGAAGGTACATTAATTAAGGGTGGGGCTGATTAAGATTGAAGTCGGGGAGACCAGGAAAAAAACCCAATAGCCTGCATGAAAATTATGAGCCCCAACTAAGGCATTAGAATAAAGGTAGATAGTGGTTGTTAGGTGTCGTCAAGTTGGGTCCCACACATAACGACCCTATGTTCAACAGAATGAAATGCTACCCAATACTGTGTCAAGCACATGATCTTTTTATGTTTGAGCCCAATGTTGCAGCCACTATATTTCTTCTCATTTTTGAGTCATGCCACATCAGCAAATGGAGGTCCTAGGGGCTTTATTCTATTCCAAACATTAAGACCAACTCTACATTGAGGAGGCAACTTTTTCCCAGTCATTTTTTGAATGCCTTCCAGCCTGGGGGACTCATTTTCTGGCACTATATCAGGCAGTGCTTCTCCGCTATTCATAGGGTTTTCAATGGCTAATTGTTTCAAGAGTGGGCTGATGGGTCTTTCTCCCTAGTCTGTCTTAGTCTGGATGTTCAGCTAAAACCTATCCACTATGGGTAACCCTGCTGGTATCTGAGATACAAGTGTCCTAGCTTTCAGCATCACAGTAACATGGGACCCCCACAGCACGACAAGCTGACAGGCATGTGGAGGGAGATAGATAGGGAGGGATAGATTTGATAGATGTTAGGAACATAGTTTAACACTATGCTAATATTGTATTAATCAAAACACAAATCACCAGTAACTGAAAACAGAAACGAAGGAAAAGAGGAATTGCTGGACAAAGAGAAAGAATATAGGATAAGGTGCAAGGTTTGGGGTGAGGATAATGCCTGGAAGACTGGCAATGTATGGCTCCCATCCATCAACTGTGGGTGACTTCCAAAAGAGGCACTGGCCACAGTAGGCTGAGCTGGACCAGGCATCATGCTTACATGATGTGACAGAAGACAGTGGAGGCAAGTGAGTAGCATTCTTACTAGAGGAATGGCAGTCAGCATATGCTCCAAGCAATGGATACAAAAACACAAGAGGAAAGAAGTCCAAGGGTCAGGAAGCATGGGAATAAGGAGTCATATGCAAAGCAGAGTATAAATGTTTAAAGACATTTAATTAACTGGTGTAAGAAAGAAAAATATAGTAGGTCCTGTTTAAAAATTGGTTCTGGCTAAGAAGCTAGACATCCATTTATTAGCTTAAAGTACTCTCCTGGGTCCAGGCATGGGGGGGCGCCTGAGTGTGCATGGGTTTGCTCGGTGGAAACCCAAAGCCAGTCTGAGAGAAAGGAGCCCTCCCAGTCATCCTCTGGTTCTTTCCCTTCCTGGGACCAAGCACTAGCGCCCACCTCAGTTCCAGGAGACAGGATGGGAAAGGTAGAGACAGACAGCTGATGGAAGATTTCTGAGTCAATGAAAGGTGTGAGCAATGGAACTGGGGTTGTGTCAAGGTTCTGTCTCATTATCACAGGATGTCAGGTCCGCCTTGAGAAGGTGTCTCCATGCTTCAAAGGCTGTCTCTGTTAGCAAACATTTCCAAACCAAGTGGATGGGCTCAATATACATAGGCATGGGCCCAAGTCATTACCAGGGTCTTCTTTTGGCCAGAGGGGTAGGTCATGGCTGGATGGGCCAGGAGTGAGCCAGACCTGAAAAGGGTCTCACGCCCTAAAAGAACCTACGTACAACAAAAATTAAGACCAAGTCTTATCCTTCTCAACTGGCCTGTCCTAATACTGTGGGTGCCTTGAGAGAGTCTAGCCCCTGGACTAATGTGGAATGTGAACACTCTATTTTTCCACTCACAAGTGTGTGAACAGGTTCTATTCATTAGGCCAAAGGACTTCCATGGGAGGAATGGAAAGCCTGAAGAACAAAATGAAGGATTTGACAGTGAAGCCATAGTGAATGGATTTGAAATCCAGGATTCCTCCCATCCATCCTCTGAGATTTTATTCAGGCTGGAATCGCTTCAGAAAACTCTAAGCATTGTAGGAACACAGACTGGTCAACAGCATCATCTGCTGTATACATCCTGCCTCTCCCAGCAGCAAGAACCTCACCACTGTGCTCTTCCTGGTTGAATCTGACTCCAGCTGGTTGATAGCCATGTTAGCTAAGCCATAGGTAACCTGTCAATTCCCACATGGCCCACGGCTCCCCACCAATCAGGTCTATAGTTGCATCCCCTTTTCTTCTCTCACTTATTCCACCCCCACCCCCATCCAACACTGCCCACACCCAAAAGAGGAGAAATAAAAGAGTAAAGAGAGAAAGGTGAGTAACAAAGGAAGGAGTGAGGCAGGAAGTATGTTTATGGCCTTAACGGAGAAGGAAAGGAGGTGAGAGACTCCGCTCCTGAGGGTGTCTGCTTCCCTGGGTGGATTAGCAGCCTGAGCATGGGGAAGGTCCAAGGAGCGAGGGCACTAAAGGTCATGGAGAATGTGGTAGAGATGAGCAGGGATGAGGTGCGGTTGTCAGGAAGAGTGGGAGGAGAGGGGAGTGAATACAGGGGACCCATGACAGACTCTAAGTGCAGGAAGTGAGGCTAGACAGTGTGAGGCAGCACAAACACAGATTCCCTGGGGGTGATGGTACATGTCTGTAAACCCAAAGCATTTGGGAGGCTGAGGCAGGAGGATCAGGAGTTTAAGAGCAGCCTGGGCTACATAGCAACATTCTGTCAAAAGAAAAGAAAGAAAGAAAGAAAGAAAGAGAGAGAGAGAGAGAGAAACAAAGAAGAAAAGAAAGAAAGAGGAAGGAAGGAAGGAAGGAAGGAAGGAAGGAAGGAAGGAAGGAAGGAAGGAAGGGAGCGAGGGAGGGAAGGAGGGAGGGAGGGAGTGGAGGGAGGAAAGAGGAAGAAGGAAAAGGAAAGGAAGGGAAAGAAAAGAAAAGAGGTGAAAAAGAAAAGCTAATTCCATGGGAGCAGGAAAGTGGTAGAGAGTAGGTGTGGTAGGCTAAACAATGGCCCCTCAAAAAATACCCACATCCTAACCCCAGAACCCTTGTGAATTCTCCTTGTATGGTGAGGGTGTCAAGGGCCTTATGATGGGGAGGGTATCCTGGATTGTCCAGAGGGGGCTGAATGCAGTCTCAAGTGTCCATATGGAGTGGGATTCAACATTAGAGAAGGCAAGGAAACCATAGCAGCAGCCACTAGAGTGATGGGGTCTCAAGCCAAGGCATGTCAGCAGCCACCAGAAACTGAAAAGTATTCTCCTCAGGTCCTCCAGAGGGAGGGAGGTGGGGCTATGCCAGCTCCCTGATTTTGGCTCAGTGGTCCTGATTTTGGATTTCCAGTCTGTAGAATTACGGGAAAATGAGCCTTTATTGTTTTAAGCTACCAAGTCCATGGTGACTTCTTACAGCAGGAAACTGACACCAGGTTAGGACAAGGTCACAGAGGAGAATTCCAGAAGTCCACAGGAAAGCTGTGGACTAGGTAAGCACAAAATCTGACCTGTATCCCTGTGATTGCTGAAAGTGGAGTGAAGTGATGTGAAATGGAACAGACCACAAAAGCACTTACCTCAGGCTGGGAGCTGGCTATGCATCTAAAATCATTCTCTCATTTAATTCTCGTAACTACCTCTTCAGGTAAGGGTCTTATATGCTCATGTGCACACATGTGTACTCGCATGTGCGAGAGTGTAGGTTTGGAGATTAAAACGCAGTGTGATTAGGAGCCACAGTTGTCATGGAAATGGGACCGTGACATCCCCTGTGGTTGTCTCTAAAGTCTGAGGCTCAGATGGTCAATGAGCTCTCTGTCTGGACCCTGGAGGGATAACAGAAGTTGGTGTGGAGAGGATGTCTCAATGTCATCAGCAAATGTAAACTCTCAGTCTGAGCCTGAAATGTGTGTGTGTTTTGGAAAGATGGCAGAGGAATGTCGGCCTTCACTTGAGAGCGTTTCAGCACCATTGGTCTCATGGGGGCAAAAACCAAGTCTGTTACAACAAGGGAGCAAAGAGGGCTGAGGATGGACAGAAGTTTCTTGGCTGTGAAACCAACAGCCCAGTAAAAGGCATCAGAAAGGGAGTCTGAGAGACTGCCTGGTCCTGCAAAATGACCATAGCATAGCATGGATATCCTTCTGTATAAACACCTAGAAATCTTTTATAACACAAAAGAAAACTCTTCTAAGACGCATGGACAGCAACAACCACAAAAACAACCTAATTTTAAAAATGGGTAAAGAAATTGAACAGTCACTTCTTCAAAGAAGACATACAAACACCCAATAAACACATGAAAAGATACTAAACTAGTCATTAGAGAGATGCAAACCAAAACCACAACAAGATACTCCTTCATATCCATTAGGACAGCTACTATCGAAAAAACAAACCAAAACCAAATGAAAATAAAAACCCACAGAAAATAACAAGTACTGGCAAGGATGTGGAGACATTGGAACACATACACACTGTTGGAATGAATACGCAATGGTAGAGCTGCTATGGAAAACAGTAGGGCAGCTCTTCAACAAGCTAAAAATGGATTGCTATATGATCCGTCAATTCCACTGCTGGATATATACCCAAAAAGTTAAAAGCAGGGAGGCAAAGAGGTATGTGTACATCATGTTGTACACCTAGCATCATTCACAACAGCCACAAGGTAGAGGCAACCCAGTTGTCCATCCACAGATGAGTGGATGGAGAAAATGTGGTATATGTATGCCATGGAATAAAAAATGAAGGAAATTCCAATGCATGGATGAACCATGAAGACATTTTGTTATGGGAAGTAAACCAGTGAGAAAAGGACAAATACTGTATGGTTCTACTTATATGAAGCACCTAGAGTAGTTAAATCTGTAGAGACAGGAAGTAGAAGGGTGGTTACCAGGGGCCAATGAGGGGGAAATGGAGAATTATTGTTTAAAGAGTAAAGAATTTCAACTCTGGGGACAGATGGAAGTGAAAGTTGCTCGCTACTTAATGCCACTTAACTAGACACTTAAAAATGGTTAAAATAGTGAATTTTATGTTATATGGATTTTACCACCATTATTCAAAATACTTTTAAATAAGTAATGCATAGATAAACTTATAAGGTAGGAAAGGAAATCCCCAAGTGCTGAAATGTGGAAGCAGGCTCTGGAATTCATGCTGCAGGGACCCTGTGGAGGCAAAATGATCCGGTGATGGCTGAAGGCTTGGACATTAGCCCCTAGCTGGGACAGGAGGTGAGCTCCCTCCAGCCTGTGTGAAATGATGGGCTGGAGCTGAGCATCTTACATACAACCCAGCTGCTCTAAGAAAAGCCAGATAGCAACCCAGGGAGACATCAAGGAAGCTCATCTCTGCTGTGAGTCTAAATAGGGAAGAACTCACATCCCCAGTCACCTGCCTGGCACAAGTTTAGAGTCTAAATACCTGCTACTTGTGCCAGAAGGGAACCCAAGTCAAGAAAGCAACATACAATTGATTCTTGGCCAGTGATTATCCCTAGGACACCTGGCAGAGGTAAATATAAAACCACCCTTAAATTAAACTTCATCACTGCAGGCCATAGAGGACTCCCACAGGAAAAAATAAATCCAGGCTTACAATAGAAAACTATAAACACAGAGAGCTATAATCTACCATACACAATAGTCAGCAGTCAAAATAAACAGAAGGATTAAATTCTCCAAAACTTCCGATAGTAGAACTACTGGAAACTATAAAATTAGTATTTTTAAATGGCTTTAAAAATCAAAGACAGACATTTCTAAGAATGGTACATGACATTTTAATGTATGTATGTATGTATGTATGTAGTACTTGGGGGTTGAACACAGGGCAAGTGCTCTACCACTGGGCTGCACCCCTAGCCCATTTCTTATTTTATATTTTGAGTCAGGTCTCCCTAAGTTACACAGCCTGTCTCTGGTCTCTAACTTGCAATCCTCTTACCTCCACCTCATAAGTCACTGGGTTTACAGGTGTGTGCCACCTCACTCCACTAAGATATTATTTTTAGAAGAAATAGGAAGATCTAAAATGAGCCAGAGAGAACTTCTAGAAATGAAAAATAAGGCTAACTAGAGTTAAAGGCACAATAGGTTATAGCATATTAAACACACAGATAAGAGAATTAGTGGAATGGAAGATGTGTGAGGAAATATTCCAAAATGTTCCATAAAGATGCAAAGAGAAGCCAATGTATACCTTACAGGAGTATCAGAAGGAGAAAAGAGAGGAGAGAGAGAGAGAGAGAGGGAGAGAGAGAGAGAGAGAGAGAACGAAAGAAAGAAGAAAGTAGAAACAATGTTAAAAATCTAATAGCTGGGTTCAAGGGCCTTGCCAATTACTATGTGACCTTGGGCAAATAACAGCTTCTCTATGACCTGGATTCCTTGGTTGTAAAATGAGTCTAGGACTCTTGTGAGAATCAAATGACATCATGGAAGCAAAGCCTCACATGAAAGAAACATGCAATATATGTGACTACTATTATTATAAATGAGAATTATACCATATTGGTAAAAGATTCAAACTAGTGTTCAAAGAATCACAGTGGGTACCATAGAAGATAAATAAAATAAAGCCATACCTAGACAGATTACAATAAACTGAAAAACATGAAAGACAAAGCTAAAAATCTCTAAAGCAGCCAGAAAGGAAAGGCAGATTACCTACAAAAACGCAATAATTAGACTTATAGCATGTATCCTCCTCAACAATTATGGAAGAGGTGGGATGAGAAGGAAAAATGTCTTCAAAGTGCTGAGGGATGGTAACGATCAACTTCAAATTCAATACCCAGATAAACTACCAGGAACCACTGAAGGTGAGATACAGGTATTTTCCAAAATAAAAGACACTAAAGGATATGCTTGGGAAAACTGGGGGCTGCTGGGGTAGCTCAGTGGTAGGGTGCATGTTTAGCGTGCACGACGCCCTGGGTTCCATCTCCAGCACCTCAAAAAGAAAAGAAAAGAAGGAAATTCATTCCAGAAGGAGAACAAGGTAGGCAAGAAGCAATCATGAGAAAAGAAATCTTGTTGCGGTGGGGAGAAGAGGGTGGGACTAGAGAACTGAATCGGATGGCCATGGAGCTGTGGGAAGGGAAAGCTAGTCACTAGCATACATCTAGTGGGTGATCTTCACAAACCACAGCAGAGACTGAGGTAAGGATGACTGAATCAAGGAGGACAGATGCACACAGAGTGAACAAGCTTTGAAAAGCTAATTAGAATTTGGTGAAGGGACCTACGTGGCCCTTCCCAAGATCTTGAAGGAACTAAGTAACTCCCAAGGCTGCTACGTCCTCCTGTGTGGTATAGGGCTGGATTTTTCATAATCTCTAATGTCCCTCCTAGCTCTGACATTCTCCAGCATTGGCTGGGAAACACGGGCTCTTGAGAGCAGCTGCAGTAAATATGTGGAGACTTCCAAAACTTTGAAAGCTGAGCTCAATCCACAAGGCAACCGCTGATACTGGACAGCTGAAGTCCCTACAAGAAAAATGGCAAAAAGGTCTGAGCATGGAATGGACATAAATGACAGAGGCAGGGGACAAGGCAAGTCCCAGGAAGCCACATCCTGCATTCTAAACTGCCTTCCAAAACTCTGAGTTTGACAGAAATCCAAACATGTCTTGTCTCAGGCACTTTCCCCTTTAATTTTCAAACTGATGTATATTTTAAGGGAAATTTAATCCATGTGGCTCTGAATCATGTACAATAAACTCAACGTGGGGAGCTTTTCATGAACTTGGAAGAACTTATTACAAGAGGCTCGTTTAATGTTTTTTTTAATTGATTTTGTTTCCAAGTTCTCTCTATTTTTCTACCCAAGGTCCAATATTTTTGACAGATGCTAGGAATCAGCTAGAGGAGGACTCTGCACTCCTCTTCCTTAGTGTCCCAAGGTAGCCCATCTGAGCCACGGGGGCTCTGTCAATGAAACAGTGTGGTCCTTCACATTAGCCATAGCAAGACCTTAATTTGGTTGTCTAGTACAATGGCTGCATTTCAGGCAGGGTTGGAAAACTGGGCTGCAGTTTCCAAGCTGTGTTTCCTTAGGTGGCAAGAAGCATTCCACCCAACCTCATTATCCAGCAGCAAACCTCACAGCAGCTTGGTGGTGGTTGGTACTCTCCTGCTAACCAGAGCCCAGCCCCAAAAGACTCCAGGAGAGGAAGGAACTGAGCCAGGATGGCTGCGTAGTATTTTCCTCCAGAGGTTCTCAAGTTCTGCTGGCTGACACCACATGGTCCTGGCTGGCTCCATTGCTTCAACAGTCTGTGGTCTACCTCATTTCCAGGAATCTCAGCCCATCCGGGATGGAGCTTCATCACGTCCTCACCCACAGCCTGGCTCCCAGATGGAGAACCCCCAGGAAGAATTGCAGGCTGTTCCTTCAGACCCCACAGTTCCTACATTTCCTTTATGACTGGTACTAATAACTGGCATGCCCTTTCACACATTCACATTCTCACTTATTGAATTTTTAAGCTGATCTTGCACTGGAGATGCAAAGATCAGTCAAAAGGAAGAATCAAACTTTGCCACATAAGGAGTATCCTGGGAGCTAAAAATGACCTCCAGGGTGGTAGGCTTTCTGTATTGCCATTCTTCCCTCAGGGGTGACTCAAAGTGACTGTTTGGTGTGGGATAATTTTAGGAGGTACCTACCATCAATAATGCCCCCAATGACATCTGGTATTCTATGGCTGTCATTAGCAATTCCATCTGTGTTAAGAGTGTTAGGAAGCAAAGGAGGAATAATTCAGAATACTCCTGGATATTAAAGTACACCAAATACAAAAAAGCTTGATGCAAGTGACTTGATTAGAACAAAAACCCCAGCAAGAAAATGGTGTTAGGTAAAAGCATTCTGGGCTTGGAGGTCAAAGAACAGGGATTGAATTCCAGCTCTACCATCTTCCTCTGCCTTAGTTCATTCATCTTTAACAGGGATACCCATCAATGTCTAATTATAAGGCTGCGGTTAAGATTTAAAATGTGCATATGTTTCCAAGAACACATTCTGCAATGAATCTATGAATGTCAGGATGTCACAAGAGCAGGATGGGGGAAAGGAGGGCAGGATGGGCGCGGGGCTCCAGGAGTTGCCTAAGGGTGATGAGGGGCTGAGCCATCTTGGACTCTCTGAGGGCCAGCCTCCTGAACTCACATGCAGTTTGCTGCTGGGCCACCCTCCCTCCGTGATGCTTGTGAGCTGAGAAAGGACTTCGACACACCCCAGAGTCTGTGGGAGGCAGCCAGCAGTTCCACTTCCTGCTATTAACATAGCCGGTCCATTCTTCTGCCTTGGATCTTGGTGGATGACTTAGTGAAAGGCTGATCGGTTGGAGGCTCCTTATTTTTTTTACTTATTTTGTTGTTGTTGTTTACCTTTTTGTTTGTTTTGTGTTTGTGTGTGTGTGAGTGTGTTGTTTGTTTGAGACAGGGTCTCTCTGTAGCTCAGGCTGGCCTGGAACTCACTATGTAGTCCAAGCTGACCTCAAACTTGTGATGCTCCTGCCTCGGCCTGGGGAGTTCAGGTGTGTGCCCCCAGGTCCAGCTCCTGGTGGCATTTAATTAGGACTGTTATATTTCAGGTGGAACTGTTACTGACTCCTAGGGAAGGAATTCTGCCCACCTCTGTTTGAGGCACCTTAAGTCTGGCTTCATAAAAACTTGTTTACAAGAAGCAGGCCCAGCTGGGCATGGTAGCACACGCCTGTAATCCCAGTGGCTTGGGAGGTGGAGCCAGGAGGATAGCAAGTTCAAGACCAGAGGAAGTCTGTGTAACTTAGTGAGAACCTGTCTCAAAAAGTAAAAAAAAAAAAAGGGGGGAGGGGGGGCTGGGGGTGTAGCTCAGTGGTCCAGCACTTGCACAGCATGCAAGCGCGAGGCCCTGGGTTCAACCCCTAGTAGTGCTGATGTGCCCTGGAAGGCTCCAGTACTTTAAATAGGCAGATTCTCTGCAGCCCGGGCCTATCGGCTTGCTGGATCACCCCATGAATTATGGATCTACTCATCTCACAGATTGCCTCCAAACCAGGTCCTGGAGCGCCCCAGCTGCCAGGGACAGGGGTGAAACACGAGGTTGCCGTGTGAACCCCAAGCTGCGGCGTGGGGGACTGTTTCACATCCGGGCTTAGAATAGCAGCCTGACTTTTGGGAAGGAGCCTAATTGATTCTGCTGGCGGGGACACTGTGGTGGAGACTCCTGGAAAGAGTGACGTTTGAGGCCAGGGCACCAGCGCCCAAGGCGCACACACTTCCTTTCATTAACAGCAGCGCGGTGCCAGCAAGCACATGGCATATGAGAAGTGAGGGCGACTGACAGCCAGGTGTCTTGACTTTCTCGGGGCTGCGCTGCCAGGAGGGATTATGCCTTGTTCTTGCTTCCTCCCAAGAAAGCCCTGTGCGTGGCTGAGAGGCTGGCCCCAGGTTCTGGCAGCACCCTAGGCGTGGCGCTGTCTCCCTGGCTGGCCTGCTCGGGAAGCTTCTGAGTAGCTGTGTTAAAGCCCTGAGCAAAGCCTCAGGACCTTTTTGTGAAATATCAAGATTTTGGTATTTTGTCTTGGTATTTTAGCTTTGGGTTATTTCACTTGATAAACTTCATCTCCTTCTCTCCCTAGAACTCCCACAATCACCACTCACCCTCTCAGCCTGCAAGACTTGGAGGTCTTCAGCAGCCTTGAACAGAGCCAGGCTAGGAGCAGGGATACCCAGCTGTACCTCTCCTTTCCGTAGCAATGGATTCTAGGATAGCGAGCTCTGAATCTCTTTTGATTGTGGACCATTACAAACACAGCCTGAGGGACAGTCATTCAATTGTTAAGTGCCATTGAGTCAGGTCCCACTTACAGCAACTCTGTTGTTGTTGTTAGGTGCCATTGAGTCAGTATCCAACTCATAGTGACCCTAGGTACAACAGGTGAAACACTATGATCAGTGCTTCTCCGCTATTCATAGAGTTTTCAATGGCAGATTGAGTTTTGGGAGTGGGTTGCCGGGTCCTCCTCCCAAGCCTACAGGATCTGGTGTTCCCAGGCAGTCTCCCATCCAAGTACTAACCAGGCCTGACCCTGCTTAGCTTCCAAGATCTAATGGGATCGGATGCCACAGGACTACAGCTACAGGCATAGCAACTCTAGGTACAACAGAATGAAACACTACCGGCCACTATGCCTTGCACATGATCTTTTTATGTTTGAGCCCATTGTTGCAGTCACTGTTTCTTCTCATTCTGAGTCATTCCACATCAGCAAATGGTGGTCCCAGGGGCTTTACTCCATTCCTGTCAGTAAGGTTGCTTCTAGTTCGAGGAGGCAACTCTTCCCCATTTGTTTCTTGAATGTCTTCCAGCCTGGGGGGTTCATTCTCCAGTACTATACTTGACAATGTTTCTCTGCTATTCATAGGGTTTTTAATGGTTAATTGTTTTGAGAGTGGACTGTCGGGTCCTTCTCACCAGTCTGTCTTAGTCTAGAAGCTCAGCTGAAACCTGCCCACCATGGGTGGCCCTGCTAGTACCTGAAATACAAGTGGCCTAGCTTTCAGTTGTTAAGTGCCGTCTAGTCAGTATCCAACTCATAGCGACCCTCATAGGATTTTCAATGGCTGACTGTTTCAGGATTGCCTTGGGAGTGGATTGCCAGGCCTTTCTCCCATTTTTGCAGTGCTGGGAATTGTACTCGGGTCTTCAGAGACTGCAGCACAGCACTCTACCAACTAAGCTAAATCCCAGCCCCAGTTGGTAGAGCGCTGTGCTGCAGTCTCTGAGGAACAGAGTTCAATTCCCAGTACCGCAAAAATGGGAGAAGGGCCTGGCAATCCACTCCCAAGGCAATCCTGAAACAGTCAGCCATTGAAAATCCTATGAGGGTGGCTATGAGTCGGATACCGACTCGACAGCGCCTAACAACAACAACAAAGTTTTCAGTACCACAGCAACATGCAAGCCCCCGCAGCACAAGCTGACATACACATGAGGGAGTCATTCAATAGTTACCTGTAAAAAGTGGATCCCATGCCAGGCATGGTGCTGGATGCTGAGGAAAACGGGTGCCTGAGGTGGGACTCTTTTCAGGTAAGGAGTGAGAGGCAGGAACAGAGGCAAGAGAATATGGAAAGGACTACAATAGACATATTCCATGATCTATGGGCACATCAGGGATGGGCACAGACCATATGAAGTAGATTTGGACTTGTTAAAAATACACATTCTGAGGCCTCACCCCTGACCTTCCCACCAGAGTCTCAGGGAGCAAGGCCCAGGAAGATGTATTTTAAGTTTCCTGGGTAAGTCTTGTCTATATCGAATTTTGGGAACCACTGTCCCAGGGAAGAGGGCATGGAAGTTATGACACCCAAGGGGGTTTTGTTTGTTTGCTTCCTTGTTTTTAAAGTAATGGTCTTTATTTAAATTTAAATTCTCCTTGTGAGAAATTACCACAGGATATTTTATTATTTACCAGATATGCAAGGGTAGACCCTAGGTTCATGGAGCAGTAGCTTAAAAGTGTGTGTGTGTGTGTGTGTGTGTGTGTGTGTGTGTGTATTCTTTATTTTTAAAATTGTGGTAAAATACACATACCAGAAAATGTGCCATTTTCACCACATAATTGCATAGTTCAGTATCATGACATATGTCCCTAGTGTTCAGTAACATCACCACCACCCATCCTCAGAACTCTTATCTTGCAAAACTGAAACTCTGTAACCATTAAACAATAACTCACTGATTCTCACTTGTACCAAGCCCTGGAAACCACCCTTCTACTTTCTGTCTCTGCAGATTTGACTACTCCAGGTACCTCATTATAAATGGACTGACACAATATTTTCTTGTGACTGACTTACTTCACTTAGCATAATGTCCTGAAGGTTCATCCATGGTATAGCCTATGTCAGAATTTCCTTCCTTTTTAAGGCCAAATAACGCTTTATTGCGTGTATGTACCACATTTGCTAATCCAGTCATCTGCCAGTGGACAGTTGGTTTACTTCCACCTTTTAACCATTACTGCCATGAACATGGGTATACACATGTCATTAGGACTCTGCTTTCAATTATTTTGGGTACGTACACCCAGAAGTGAAATTATTGATCATATTCTATTTTTTTATTTTTTGAAGATCTATGTGGTGTCCTACAACATCCACACCACTTTCGTTTTCACCACCAGAGCACAAGAGCCCCAATTTCTCTACATCCTTGCCAACACCTATTATTTTCTGGGTTTTGTTATTGCTGTTGTTTTTTCATAGCAGCCATCCTATCGGGTGTGAGGCAGTATCTCCAACATCCACTCACCACTCCTAATAGCACCTTACAAGTTGGGAACTTGTCACAAGCCGGGCACTTGTCACAAGCCAGATCATGCCAAGATTCACTCTGCTAGAACCTTAAAGAGGACTCTGCACTTTGTAGCAGGACAAAACAGCTTTAGAAAGCATTCATCCCAGCACAGAACCTTGTCAAAATCTCTCTAACTCCTCTTTCCTTAACTTAGCCACATGGTTGTTTGCAGTCAGAAAACATTGACCAACATGAATATGAAGGGAATCAAAGAGGGAGGTGGAGTTCTTAGTACTTATACATTAGTTTAATATCTGTCCTCATGCTTTCTACTATTTTGCAGACATAAAATTTAATTGCCTTAGGTGGGGCCATATCGTCCCAAATAAATAATTTTCTCTGTTCCTGATCTTAGGTTTCCAGAACCAGAAGAGAGATATTATTCGCCTGAAGCTTTGCCAATTGCTTTGCTTGGCTAAAGACTTAGAAAGGATATGGAAAATGTCTTTGTTGAGGGCTTTAATACAGTAGAGGAATATCAAAGAAGTGACCTGTAGAAATGGACCAAGAATATTTCTAGCAAATCATGAGGACATGAAGAATGTTTATAACAGTGTTGTGAAAGAGGAAAGGGGTGAGAAGTCTGCCAAAACTCAGGGGATAGGCTTATTTCCCAAAAAGATCTTGGTAAACCTGGATGGAATACATATATATATGTGTGTGCGTGTGCGTGTGTGTGTGTGTGTGTGTGTGTGTATAGAGAGAGAGAGACAGAGAGAGAGAGTTGTTTTTAGGTGCCATTGAGTCGGTGTCTGACTCATAGCGACCGTATGAACAACAGGTGTATGAACAACAGGTGAAACACTATTGTCAGTGCTTCTCTGCTATTCATAGGGTTTTCAATGGCAGGTTGATTTTTAGGAGTTGGTTGCTGGGTCCTTCTCTCAAGCCTACAGTACTTGGTGTTACCAGGCACTCTCCTATCCAAGTACTAACCAGGCCTGACCCTGCTTAGCTTCCAAGATCTGGTGGGATCGGATGCCACTGTGCTATGGTGGCAGGAATATTGTTGTTGTTAGGTGCTGTTGAGTCGTGTCTGACTCATAGTGACCCTTATAGGGTTTTCAATGGCTGATTGTTTCGGGATTGCCTTGGGAGTGGGTTGCCACATCCTTCTGCCATTTCTATGGTACTGGGAATCGAACTCAGGACCTCAGAGACTGCAGAGCAGCACTCTACCAACTGAGCTAAATCCCAGCACTGGCAAGCATATAGGTATATGTATATAAATGAATATATGTATATGTATGTATATATGTGTATCTATATATCATAACAAAAAATTTCTGCTAGAACACAGAAAATATGAAGAGAAAAATCACTCAAGGACAGGACTGAAGAATGACTTCTATGCTGTAACATGGATGAGAAGATAGAAGTTCAAGTGTGTTTAAGATGTTCAATAACTTCCCCCTAAAACATGCTGAAACAGTAATGTGACAATTAAGAAATACAGTGGGGCTAGGGCTGTAGCTCAGTGGTAGAGAGCTGGCCTACTATTCATGAGGCCCTGGATCCCATCCCTATCACCACAAGTAATGATAAGGATAACATATCAACTCACTCTAACATCACTACCACATATAAGAGATACTCATGTTTATATACAAGAGATAAACTCATTGAACAATTATTTGTGCCTACCACATGCCAGGTGCCATAATACTGTTGTTGTTGTTGTTAGGTGCCATCGAGTTGGTATCTGACTCATAGCAACCCTATGAACAATAGGTGAAACACTATTGTCAGTGCTTCTCTGCTGTTCACAGGGTTTTCAATGGCAGATTGATTTTTGGGAGTGGGTTGCCAGCTCCTTCTCCCAAGCCTACAGTATCTGTTGTTCCCAGACAATCTCCCATCCAAGTACTAACCAGGCCTAGCCCTGCTTACCTTCCAAATTCTGACGGGATTGGACGCCACACTGCTACGGCTGCCGGCTAGATGCCGTAATAGGCCAGCATTTTTATTTCATTTTACAAAAGAGACAACTGAGGCTTAGAGGACCTACTAACTGATGGAACCAGAATTCCAGCCAAGGTCTTCACCTTATGTGGATAAGCCCATTTTGATTTTTTAGCAGTGGAATTAGGAGAAGTCTGCCCAACGTGTTTAAGAGCTGAGATTAGGTCCTGTGGACAATGTTTTTGAGCAAAGGTATTTTGTTATCAGATGTTTGTCTTAGAAAGATAATTCTGATCATTAGGTGTAAGACAACCGTCATACTCTTGACAAGATATGACCCAGGTCAAAACTAGGGCAAGTGCTATGGGAATGGAGGATAAGACAAATGTTGAAAGAAACAGAAGTTTCTGTAGCATGCATGAGGATGTTAGGGACAGAGCTTTGGGAGGCTCCCAAAACAATTCCTTCATGTGGCTTTAGAAACATGAGTGATGTTTTGGCTTTTACCAAAGCAGAGGCTCCTGGAGGAAGCAGACATCTCTAACCACAGTTATCACGAAGGCAGGGACTCTGTGATACTGAACCATTGCTCTTCCCTCTCCTCCTGGGCCAAGGGGGCTTTCCAACCTGTTTCTTTGCTGTCTCCCCAAAGTATGGCAAGTCCTGACATAGTCCAGTCATTTTGACGACACCATCAGCTCTCAGCTTTGGCCAAAAGAAAACTGTGTGTTCAGCAAGTGCTTTGCTAATGGCTGGATTTTACCATAATTTCTGTGGGCAGCTTCATGACTCCTGATTCAGACCATTGTCTCGACTGTGAATGCCACTGAAAGGCCTGTGGATGAGCATCTCATGTGCCCATGTGTACCACTGCAGGGAAGGTAGGGAGGTCATTCGTTTGCAGATGTTTTTTTTTCTAGCTGGTAGTTTTCATAAACCACATATGAGGTATGATCCAAAAATATGGTGAATGCTTAAATTAAAAAAAAAAAAAACCTTATAGTAAAGGACACATTGCTATTAGTCCTGCTCAAAATATCCCCTCTGGCTTCAAACATACTTATCCCATTGTCCTTGCCACTTTCTGAAGCAGATCTGGAAGTCTTTTGTGAATGTCTTTAGTTGAGCTGCCTCAATGTCCTGGATCAATTCAAAATGTTTACCCTCCATGGTCACTTTAACTTTAGAGAAGAGTCAGAAGTCTCATGGTGTCAGATCCAGTGAATAAGGTGGATGAGGACACACCATAATGTTTATTTGACAGAAATTGCCAATACCAGAAGTGTTGTTCATGATCCATGACTTAGGGCCACTTTAAAACACACCTTCTCTCAATCCTAGCTCACACCTGACTGACAGCACTAAACCAGTTGCCACTTGCCACACACTGTTAGCTTACCACTTCCCATATTGAAGACCCTGGCCTTCCTGCTGGGTGGCACTTGCAAGCACCATTCACCATAATATTTGATCACACCTCGTAGAAGACTACATGTTGTGTCCTATCGGCAGGCTGAAAACCTGAGCTTGTACATACTCAGTGCCCCCATTTGGAGCACCCACAGCCAAGGAATTCTGACTGCTGAAACCCCAGGGCAACTGCTCAGGCCAACTTGATCACCGAGTTTTGACAACCCTGAATTTGAAAGTGCTGGCACGAATTTGATCCCAGGTAGAAGAGCATTGCATTCAGATGTCCTGGTTCTACTAAACCTGGTGAGGATAATGCACAAACTGGCTGAAGATTGGAGTAGAGTTGGAGCTGGCCCAGAAGGAAACAGTGCTCAGTGACCGAGGCCTAAAACCACAAAAATGGATTAGTTCATAGTTCTAGGGGGTCAGGAATCCAGGAGCAGATTTGCTGGAAGGTTCTGGTTGAAGGTCTTTCATGGAGTTAAAATCAAGCTATTGGCCAGAGCTTCAATTCACTGAAGGCTTGACTGGACTGAGGATCCATCTCCCAGCTCACCCACATGGCCAGGAAATCTCAGTTCCTTGCCATGTGTGTCTCTCCATATGGCAGCTGCCTTTGCCAAGTGCATGAAAGAGGGACAGGCAAAGTGGCAGGGAGGCCCAGATGGAAGTCTCTTTTATAACCTAATCTCAGAAGTGGCATACCATCGTTTCCTCCACATTCTGTTGATCATACAGCCTGTTGAACCCGAGCTGGGCTCCTTGGCCAGAGAGGGACACTTGGGCCCACGAAGAATCCAAAACATGTTCAAGGAGCCGAAGGCAGGTGTGACATGCTTTATTCCAGGGCATTCCTCTCCATTTCCTCCATGGTGCCACTGCCCACAGTTGTTGCCCTCTGCATGCGCTGTTGCCTCTCCATGCCCCCCAGTCCTCTCTGTGGGTGGCCCATCCTTTTCTCTGTGGCCGATCCTTCTGTCCTCTCTATGCACCCCAGTGCTGGTGGAGGAGTTTCTTAAGGCTTTTACACAATAGTGGCTAATTGCCAAAAACATTGCCCAATCACCTCACGGTTATAGGGGATTACATCATAGTAATATTGTACACATGTGCCAGCCTGTGTCCCTTTATCTCAGTTTGTTTACATTCCAATACTAGTCACCCTGACCTGGCCTAACACAGCCCAACCCTGGCATGATGTCAGAGAGAGAGAGAGACAGGAGTCAGGGATCATTGGGCCATCTTGGAGGAATGCTACCACACAGGGAAGGCTCTGGTAAGCGTGCCATCTTCTAGGGCACCTGTTATACAGCCAGAAGGAAAGACGTTTCAATCTATGGGCCTTTCTCTTCATTTGTTTTTTCCAGCCTTACTGCAGTGTAGGAAACTTTGTAAACTTAATGATGCTTGTATTTTGACCTCCAGGGGACACAGCATATCCGTCCTACGCTGAACATATGTTCACACACAACTCCAGCCCTCCTAAATGCAACTCCATTTGCACTGCATAGCTTGGTCCTACACTCTTACTTATTTATTTTTATTTTACACATAGTATGCGTAATATTGCTTCCCCCGCTAGACTTAGGAGAAGAAGCCATATGTCTTTACTGGTAAGGGACCACAGCAGCAAGCCCGATGCTAGACATATGGCGATGGTTTAATCAGTTATTCACTGATTGATTGACTGAGAAGCCCTCCTCAAATCCTCCTATTTATAGTCTGGGAATTTGAGGAGTCAGCAAGGAAAAACCTTGGTCAGATGAATCATCGGTCAAGTCCAGAGCCAAACTCCATAGGCAGCTGCTTGTCCCAGCTGGGGGAAGACTGGCTCTTAGTTGGAGGCTCAGAGGATGCCTGCTGCCTTTAGCTGGAGCTAATGATCAGGACTCTCTTCTACTAAGCTGCCTGATAACTCATGAGGCAGTGGAAAGCCTTGTTCCTGTGCACCCTGGGCTGGTTGTATGCAGATACCAGGCAGGGACTCTGAGAGGAAATGGTTCCTAACCAGAACTTCTTTTCAATCTCTCCAGCTCTTGGAAACTGGTTCTGAAATGGGAAGGATGTCTGCTCTGCAGAGCAGAACGGCTGCTCACCTTGCACAATGTCACCAGCACACACCAATGAGCCACATGGATCTAATTCTAGCCTGCTCCTTAGCACTAGATCATAGAGCAACCCGCAGCTTGGGAAGCTGTATTTAAGCCCAGTGCTGGTGAAATGGTGGCGCCAATCAACTGCATAGTCATCACTGTGAAGACTAAGTGGCAATACTAATCTCTTTGATTGAGATTCTGGGAGGAGCCCCACCCGACTCCTGCCTGCTTTTAACTTGCCTTGGGTTTTCCTAGGTTAATGGGGCTCTACTATATGTTTCATTATTCCAAAGGACTTTTACAAACCCTTGCATTGCTGGGCATGGTGGTGCACATCTGTAATCCCAGCACGTGGGAGGCCGAGGTAGGAGGATTGCTTCGAGTTTGAGGCAAGCTTGGACTACATAGGGAGACTGTCTCAAAAAAACAGACCCAAAAAAGAAAACAAAATCTATGCCTTTTGTGCTTTCATCGAGTTTACCTTGGTTCCTGTGTTGTCTGACCTCAGCTTTTCCCATCAGTGATTCTGCATCTGTGGCAACTACAGAGCCACAAGAGCCTCGGAGACTAAAGCTTTGTTATATTACATTGCCCCCTGGCTCCAATGAATTGCTCTGTAAATCACACTATTGTTAAAGTGTCCTAGGAAAACTAAAGCATTTTCTGGGGCTCAGAGAGCACAAGGATATTAATCAAAGGCAACCATTGCAGAAGGAACATTTTTAAAAAAGGGAAGAAATAAAAACACAGTTTTTAATGTGTGGAGCTTGGAACAGTGGGATGCAGGCCAAATGAGAATATCTTTACTCTCTCATATATATTCCAAGGCAGGAATGCATTATCTCTGAACACTTGAAGCCCATTTAGTTTTATAGCAAAACAATATTGAACACCTGCTGCATCTTAATGATCTAGTTCAGGCAGCTCCGGGTGAGAGCAGAGTGGGTGTGGGGTAGGCTCTATAAATCAGGAAGAACTTTTAATCAGATTCAGCTGGGACTCACAGGTACAGGCATCTCACAAATATTCCTGAGACCCAGCACCTGTCCTCAACTGTAGCCCAGGAGGCCCTGGACCCGGCTCCACTAGGCTACAAGTGCAAACCTGAGGGAGGTTTCCTAGATTATTGGTGCAACAAGTCAGCAGACCCACAGCCTCTATTCAGAGCCCTTAAACCATTACGCACTAGGTATGATGGAAAAACACAAGCAAGGAAAAGAAAGAGGAAAAAAAAAAAAAAAAAAAGGAAGGCCAAGTTCTATTGTAATTCTAAATTCTGGAAATTTAGTCAATAAAATTTTTCTCAAAATATGGTGGGCCTGGCCAGGCATCATGATGCATACCTGAAATACCAGCTACTTGGGAGGCTGAGGCAGGAGGATCCTAAGTTTGAGGCCAGAGGTAGCCCGCACAACTTAGTGAAACCTGTCTTAAAATAATAAAATAAAATAAAATATGTTCCCTGCTTGTCTTTTTGTTGGTCTGATTTCTGGTTGCATGATTTGGATTCTAATGAAATCTGGCTTAAAAGTAGAAACTTTGTGTCCTCCAGTGACTTATCTTCTAATGGTATGTGACAAGCACAGAAACAGTACTGTCTCTAAACACATATTAAAGACAAATTGTTTAAATCCCAGACGTCCAAAACAAAACTTTACAAGTGGGGAGGGTGGCAGCATTCCACTGATTAATTGCAAAGAAAACACTGCAGCAAAGGTCAACCTCTTCGTACCCTTTCTATTTCCTAACTCCTCAAACACACACACACACACACACACACACACACACACACACACACACACACATAAAAGTCACTTGAAATACCACCAAGCTTTTAATATTTTGGTTCATAATAACTATGGTTAAGCAGATAGACTCTGGGGTCAGCAGGCCTGAGTGTGAATCATGGCTGTATGTGCCCTGGGGCAATTACATGAGTTCTCTAGGCTACAGTTTCTTCATCTGTAAAAAGAAAAATAATACTGGTATTCACCTCACACATGAATGTTGTGAGAATGAACTAAGATAATCCACATAAGGAGTTCAGAACATAACTAGACAAGTAATAAGTGCTCAATAATGTTACTATTACAGGCATGACAATATAAGCATAAATCATTACCATATTATTTATGATGCATACATTCATGGGCTGGGGATTATCTCAGTTGGTAGAGCACTGTTCTGTGCTCTCTGAGGCCCTGGGTTCGATCCCCAGCATGGCACAAATGGGAGAAGGAAGTGGCAGCACACTCCCGAAACAATTAGCCATCAAAAACCCTATGAGAATCACTACGAATTGGACCTGACTTCACAGCACCTAACAACAATAACAACAACATTCCCACACACTTATTTTTTTTAAAGGACCATATTTTATGTACAGTTTAGGTAATTTTTTAAAAAATACAGTGTATTATGAACATTTCACACAACACTAATTTCTTACATTAGTTTTAATGCATCAGAGAATGCCATGACATAAATAGACCCGAGTGTATTTAAGCAACCTCCCATTGTTAGACTAGTCATTGTTCTCAATACTTAAGAGTATAAATCCCCTGTGAGGTACTGCCATGTGGAGATTTCTTGCACACATCATTGGTTGTTGCCTTAGATTAATTCCCAGAACTGGAACCACTGAATCAAAATAAATGCAATTAACATACTTTAAAAAGAATAAACACATTACAGAAAATAGAGAAAAGAAAAAATATAATTCCACCTCACTAATACAACTACGAATGTAATCTGGGTGATTGAGACATTCCAATGTTTTCCTTTTTACTTAGAAGTGATAGAAACTTCAAGTAAAAGAGGGGCAGATGTTTCTTATTTCTTTTCCCTTCTGAAATCCACTAAGATGACAATAAAGAATTAAAGAAGCATAAACTCACAATGTTAAGAAGAATAGAATAGCAGGATCACAATGGCCAAAAGACGGGAACAAAATTTTGAGAGCACAAAAGCAGATCAGATGAGTGATAACTGACCTGGTGGATCAGAGGACACTAAATCCATGCCATGACTTAGAATCTTCAACTGACTTTAAGGAAGCACCAGACTCTTCAGATCCCTCTTCTTCATGACCCTAAAAGAAGACAGACAATGTGCCCTCTGGAGAGGCTGAACAGCTTGCCTCTGGATCAGCAACATGAGGCACTGCTGGGGGTGGTATGAGGTATCGTAATGAAAGGAGTGTATTTAAGTGACAGTTGGCATACATACTCAAAGGCAGGATTCTCAGCCCCCCACCTCTGCCCAATTCCAAGAATACTGACAGCCAAGATCACACGCCCTCTCCCGCACTCCTGTCCTTGCTCTCAGAGAGGAGGTTGGAGGATTTTTCTACAAGAAACCGATGGCACCAAGAGAAAAGGGTGGGACCCTTTGGTGGGTCCCAAGGATGGGACCAAGGAATGTCCCACAACAGAATATCCCCCATTTACACTATGGAGAATCCCAACAACTGACAAACTATCTTCCTCTCTGTGCAGAAAAGGATTACTAGACTTTTGAGGAAAGCCCCTAAGATGAAAAAAATCAAAACAAGCAAAACATCAAAACTGATCAAAAAGAGGAACTCAGAAAAAAATAGAGCAGAAGCATAAGTATGTATGTGGGGAAAAAACAACTTTTCTTTTGGAAGATAATTGAGGAAATCTCCCAGAAAAGTAAAATAAAAACTAAAGTAGAGAAGTAAAAGATACAGAAAAGGAATATATGGATCTGCTAGATAAGACAATTTGGGACAGATACCAGAAAGAGAGAACCAAGAAAACAGATAGGAGGAGATCATTAAACATTACCAAATAATATTACACCTGAACTGAGGTAGAGTGATGCATGTTACGGTGAGTGAGAAAAGGCAGAGCCCAGGTACATTATTCTGTAATTTGATATTACAAGGAGTCAAAATTCTAAAGCTTCTAAGTACAAACTTAAAAATATAGATCACATATAAAAAACTAAGAATCATGATGGCAAATGAAGAAAGTAGAGAAAAATCTGACAGAACTTACTGTAATGCAGAATTGTATACCCAGCCAAACTATCAGTCATCTACACCAGTATAAGCACAACTTCAGAAATCCAAAGTCTGAAGAAACCTATCTTCTTTTCTCTGGAAACTATTTGTAAATGTGTCCTGCTAAAATAAGAGAGAAATAAAAGAAAAAGAAATGATAAGAAAGTTGACTGCTGTACTTCATAACCCCCAAATAATTCAGTGGCTAATGAAGATAAAAACTATTCATGACCTCACATAACTATCCAAGATAAATATTCCAGGAAGCAGGGAAGCTCTGCTGCATTGACTCATTCAAAGAATCTTGAGCAACTTTTATCTTGTTTTTCTGCCACCTCTTAAGATTGTTGGTGATGGTGTTAGATGCCACTGAGTCAGTGTCCAACTCATAGTGACCCTATGTACAACAGGTGAAATACTATTGTCAGTGCTTCTCTGTTATTCATAGGGTTTTTAATAGCTAACTGTTTTTGGGGAGTGGGTTGCTTGGTCCTTCTCCCAAGCCTACAGCATACAGCACTTGGTGTTCCCAGGCAGTCTCCCATCCAAGTACTAACCAGGCCCCATCTGGCTTAGCTTCTGAGATCTTACGGAATCAGATGCCACAGTAGTGACTCTCAAAATATTAACTTTAAATCAGTAAGATCAATATCACTTGGGAACTTGTTAGAAAGACAAACTGTCAAGTCCAACACCAGACCTAATGAATTATAAACTCTAAGATTAGAGACCTAAAATTTGTGTTTTAGTAAGACTTCTACACAATTCTGAAACTTGCTAAAGTTTGATGTTCATGTTGAGTCATTATCCTTTCCTGTATGATCAAAGTTTGACTGCAGGAACTTTCAAGCTCTAGCTCACCACAGGAAAAGTATAGTTTTTATAGACCAGGCCAGGAAGAAAATACATTGCTTTCACTTACATTCATTTGGCAAAATCTAGTCATGTGGTAACCTTTGACTTCAAGAGTAAGTTGGGAAATGTAGGCACTATTTGGGTAGCCACATGTTAGTGACCATTCTATTACAGTAGAAGGAGAAAATAATGGGTTTGAGAAGATAACCAACAGTTTCTCAGCATCAGAGAGTCCAATACAAGAGAGAAGAAAAGATAAATCCCAAGATGATGTTGAAGAGATTCTTAGAATGTCCTATTTATCAGGCCACAAAACAACTAGTCTAGATGGAAACAGGAAAACTGAAAAGCTCCAGACAAGGTTCCCAAAGAAAATAACGAAACCAAGAAAATACCAGTATTTGAATGTATGACAGATTTTGTGGATAAATTAATAATAGGCACCTAGAAACATAAACAAAATATAAAAACAGAAAAGTATTAATTCCAGGGAAAACAAAAGGTTGAATGGGAAAGGGAACATAATTGTAGGTTTCTATGTGGCTTACCTGGGAATAATATTTATATAGTCATAATGTAAATATTTAATATTGCTTAACTCAAAATGTCCATATAACTATTTTGGGAAGATGAGCAGAGTGAAAGTGTATGCAGGCCAGTTTAATGACAACAATAGACAGTGTTCATACGGTACTTACTCTGTGCCAGTCATTATCCTATGTTCATTGCATATTCAACTTTTAATCTTCATAATTGCTCTATGAGGAGATATTATTACCATACATTTATACACAAGGAAATGGAGACCCATAGCAGTCAAGGAACTTGTATAAGGTCTCACAATTAGTAAGTATTGGACCTGGGATTTATTTTTTCATTTTTTTATTTTTATGGTACAGGGAGTCAAACCCAAGGCTTCTTGCATGCCAAGCAAGTGTTCTACCACTGAGCTATACTCCCAGCCCTGGATATGAGATTTTAAACCCAGGTAATTTCTCTCCATAGTCCAAGATCTCAGCTGCTGTTATACAGTCTCACTTTCCATAGTAGGAAATCAAAAGACAAAAGCTAAACTCAGTAAACAAAAAATAAAACAGGATAAGCATGTTACTTACAAACAAGGATATATACTCCAAGAACAAAAGGGTAAAATAATTAAAAGTGATTACTTCTGGTCAGGATATATATTGGAGTGGTGAAGGGATTGCTATTTTTCTTATTATTGTTTCAGTCCTGACAGTAATGTTTGACTTTCTAAATCTCTTAAACATCATTTTGATCAAAATGACTGTTCTAAAAGACAAAGATGACAAAACAATATGCCTTAGTTAACTTAGAGAATGAATAAAGAGTGACCCAGAAGAGAAGGCTAAAAAGACTCTAGTGGGTTAATTAGGCAAGAGAAGCAACAGAGAAAATTGATAGGAAAAAAAGAGAGAAAGAGAGGTTTCCACAGAGAAGTAGAAACAAACAAGGATATTCTTGGAGAAATGACAAGCAGAAAATAAGAGAGCCAGAGAGAATGAGAAGGGAAGAGACTGGATGAGACAGAGACACCTCTCCTGAACATCAATCCTGAACGACTGCGTGGAAATCCTATGGGCAGAATCCAGGGAAGCTAATGGGGTGAGCACTCCGGGGGCTTTAGGCAGAGTGGTTTTTATTTATTTCATATCTTTATTATTATTTTTTTTTCGGTACTAGGGGTTGAGCCCAGGGCCTCGCGCCTGCATGCTCTGCAAGTGCTGGACCACTGAGCTGCACCCTCAGCCCATTTTTGACATTTTGAGACAGGGTCTCGCTAAGTTACACAGACTGCCTCTGGTTTCCAACTTGTGATCCTCCTGCTTCTCCCTCCCGAGCCGATCTTTATTATTTTTGACATAAGGTCTGGCTCTATAACCCAGGCTGGCCTGAAACTCACCATCTCCTGCCTCAGCCTCTCACGTGCTGTTGTTACAAGTGTGCGCCACCATGCCTGGCTTACAGAGTGGTTTTGATTTGGCCTCTTACATGAGGTTCCTTGTGACCAAGTCACCTGAGAGAAACAGCTCTGACCTTAAAAACAAAGATGTAAGGAGTGGCAAAGCCATACTGAGGTGACTGATTAAAACCCTAATTCTGTGTCAATGTAAGTCAAACCAAAATAAGCACTAACACCTGTCTATTATGTGGCCTTGAGGCAAGTCACTTAATTTCTCTGAGCCTCAGTTTTCTCCTTTGCAAAAATAAACAAATAAATATAACAAAGCATGTATATGTATAAGGCATCACAACTTTCAAAGCCATTTTTCATTTTCCATTTCCCTGTGCCTCTTTTTCAGTGATAAAACTGAAGCTCAAAGAAATGAAGTGCATTGCATAAAGTTGCAAACTTAGTTCATGGTGGAGCCTGAATTCTAGGCTCATAGTTAATTCACTTCTTTTTGTAAATATTCTCTCAATTACACATCAGAGAACCTTATGAAGTAAAAACAAAAACAAAAACAAACCTCTCGTTTATAATAGAGGAAACCACACAATATCCCACACCTCTAGGCTCGTTGGCATCAGAGGCAGGACCAAATGGAAGCCTTTTGGTGCTAAGTTAGGGGCTATTTCAAATACACACATCTGTTTTGAGTAAAGGAGACAACATGGGAAGAGGGAGGCAGTAGCTAATAAACCATACCTGCCAGCCCCTGCCCTCCTGCTGTGGTCACGCAGATATGGGCATGGTCGCATCCTCCCCAAGGAGCCCAGGTTTCAATGCTGCCTCCTGTTTGCAGGATAATCATTTATCTGATTATTTTACTTAGAAAATGCTGTCCCAGGAATAACAGTTAAAATTTCTCCCTTGCCCTCACCTCTGTGGGGAGGTCCCTTGGTGGACTCCTGTGGAGGGGGAGGGCGGGTGATGGAGTGCAGTGACACGGTGATGGAGCATGGCTATGCAGGGCGGGCCTCGACCGGAGGCCGAGGCTGGAGGCTTGGCTCGGCCCGCTCTGGACGCGGTTAAGCTCTCCCCGCCGTCTTCCCGACGCCTGCCTGCGGGGCCCTCTCGCCCTCCGCCCAGGAAAGGAGCAGGGAGCACTGGCCGGGTGGCCTCGGAGGAGGCCGTCGTGGCCGCGGGGGCGGTCCTGCGGGGCAGTGCGGGGCGGCTCCTCCTGGCCTCCAGGAGGCCCTCCAGGCTCAGGGGGACGCCGCCTGCTGCCACCTTCCCGGCCGCTGGGGCTCCAGCCAAGGCCAGCGATGCCCGCACGGACTCCGCAGCGCCGCGCCCACAGCCGGCCGCCCCGCCCCCACCTCCCTGGCCCCGGGACCGCGAATAAGTCGAAAGCGGAGGGAATAACGGCCATTTGTTCTGGTTATCGCTGCTGGTATTGAAGCCAGATGTGTGCGTGGCCGACGCTGACATGGTACATCTGGCGGGGGTTTTGGTTTCCATTGCGGAGTCCACCACATCCACCCCGGCCAGCCAGGAGACAGGAGGCGAACATCTGGAAGTCATTGCAGCTGTCACGCTTCAAGGGGTCCTGTACCACAGAGAGGAGACTGCGCTACGAACTGAGCAAGATTATTCAGCTCCTCCTGTCAACCACGGTTGCAAAACCCCCCAGGAGAATGGCAGCCGCGTTAGGGCGCCCTCCCTTTGGCCCTCCAAGATGCCGCCAGGGGTCCCTTCCACTCGCCTCCAGAAAATATCCCGTCCAAGGTTACACGTTTGTCACTGAGTGCCAGAATCTTTGGTTGATCCCGAGTAGGCTGGGCTAACACTTCTTTCTTTTTCCTTTTTTGATCTCAGCTAAGTTTGCTGGAAGTTTTAAATTAAACATTTCTTTGTCTTTTCCCCACCTCCGTTCATTCCCTTCCTTTTCTCAAGGCATTCAATGCTCTTGCTTTACTTATTAAATTTTATCTTTTATTCCTTTCCTGAGGCAAATACGCCTTATCAAGTCTGAAGTAAATCATAATAGTGCTTATTATGACCCCAGCCTTTCCTCCTGCTGGGAATCCTCTGTTCCCTTCATGTCAATCCAAGTCTTTTCATCCCTTCATGGTCTATGCCAAGTTTATTTTCATCCATGAAACCCCTCCTGAACTGCAAGCCTCCACTGATCTTTATTCTGTGTGTTTCCTTAATTAAGCATAAGCTCAGGAAGAGGAAACACTGTTTTACATTTGTCTATCTCCTTCAGCAGCCAGCATTGTGTGCTGAAGTGTAGTAACCCCCCATTAGCTCTTGTTAAATATAAGCTGAATTAATGTTTTTGTATACATCAGTTCTTGCCACATAATTTTCTTGTTATCTATTTTACCTTTCATGACAAGATTCAATGGCTAAACTGCGGGTTATGGCACATGCCTGTAATCCCAACACTCAGAAGGCTGAGGCAGGAGGATTGCTGCAAGTTCAAGGCCACCCTGGGTTACATAATGAGTTCAAGGCCAACCTGGATTACATAGTGAGACCTTGTCTCAAAAAAAAAAAAAAATCCAAAACCAAAACCAAACAAAAAAATCTCAATGTCTATGTCCTATGTGTCTTGAACTTTTAGAAATATAGTTCTAAAGCATCTAAGTTAAAAATAATTAACACCTCAAGAATTCTATCAACTATAGCCAGGCGCAGTGGCACACACCTATAATCCCAGCAGCTTGGGAAATGGAGGCAGGAGGATCGCAAGTTTGGGAACAGAGGCAGTCTGCGTAATTTAGCGAGACCCTGTCTCAAAAAGTAAAAAAAAAAAAAAAAAAAAAAAAATGGTCTGGGGGACGCAGCTCAGTGGTCCAGCACTTGCAAAGCATGCAGGCACAAGGCCCTGGGTTCAACCCCCAGTACCACCAAAAAAAAAAAAAAAAAAATCTATCAACTGGAAATTCTATTAATTTAGAGTTCTTCCCACTACTGTGCAATAGTAACTGACTTTTTGCTGGACACAGTGGTGCACACCTATTATCCCAACAGCATGGGAGGTAGATACAGGAGTATTGCAAGTTCAAGGGCAGAGATAGCCTGCATAACTTAGCGAGGCTCTGCCTCAAAATAAAATAATAAAAAATAAATTTAAATGGGCTACAAAAATAATGGGTTGCGGGTACATCCCAGTGGTAGAGCACTTCTGAAGTATGTGCGAGGCCCAGGGTTCAACCTCCAAGTACTACTAAATAAATAAATAATAACTGATTTGAAAAGTAAAGTGTAGTGGGAAAAGAACAAGGTTACAAATCAAAGGACCTAAATCCTATTCCCAAGAGTACCCCTAACTGACTTGTTGGACAGTCACCTTGTTTATGCCTACAATTTCCCTCAGGAAAAGAAAATGGTTGTAGTCACTGGCCTTGTGTTAGTCAGCTTTCTGTTGCTGTGAGAAAATGTCTAAGATACACAAATTAAAAGGAGAAAACATTAATTTTGACTCACAGTTTCAGAAGTTTCAGTCCACTGTCATAAGGTCAGTTGCATTGGGCCTCTGGCCACACAGACATCATGGCAGCAGGAATGCACTGCAGAGGACCACTGTTCACCTCGTCAGGTCCCAATATCCCCTTGATGATCTATCTTCCTTCTACTAGGCCCACCTCCTAAAGGCTGTGCTACTGCCAATAGCTCAAAGGCTATGGGACAAGCCTTTAACCCATGGCCTTTGGGGGATATTTAAGATCCAAACTATAACGTGGGAATGGCCAGAGCTGGGACACTTTGCTGAGATGTCCATCAGAGCAGCTTTCTCCTCCTCCTCTGGGCCTGTGCCAGGATTCGAAGGCAGCATTCTCCAGCATTCAGTGCTTTGTCTGCCCAGCACCAAAACACTGTAAATGACTCGGAGTAAGAGCAGAGCAAGAAAGGACCAGACCATGGGACTGACTCCAGCATTTTTGAAATGAGGACAAGTCATGGCGGCAAGCATCAGGAAAGATGAGGCATCCCTGCCTCGAGTGGTCCCTCCTGGGTTTTGCCTTTCCTCTGTGCATTGATGTAGACACACAGTGCCCTGCTCTCGCATGGCTGTATAGGGTGGGCAAGAGTGTAAGAGAAGTAGCATCTGGAGACAAAGGAGAGGGACCAGAGGGACCAAAGGAGAACACTGACAGTGGAAAGGAAAATGCATGTCCCTGGGGTGGCCGCCCAGCCACCAGGGATGTCTGACTTCCATGGGAAGAAGGGGAGAGGCATCAGCGGCCCCAAGCTTCCAGAAGGTCACTGTTGTTCTCTCTGAGTGGGCAGGTGCCTTCTCCTCTCTGCCACTCATCTATAAAATGATGCACCTGGGTGAGATGATCTCTAATGTCTGAAAGCTCTTCCATTAAAGAATTCATTTAAAGACCACCTTTCCAGCCCCAGTCTGTCCTAAACTCATTGGGCTCTAAGATACCCTCACAGCAAGGAACTTCATGAATTCAGTTCCTGAAATCTCTGTGCTTCGTTCCTTCAAATGGAAGAAGAAACTTTCTCTTAAGGAATTAATAGCAATAAGAAGAGTGCAGATTAATGATCTAGGAAATCTTTCTTGAATAGGGATGATACTTAAACTCTATAAATTCATAATTCCTGGCTTCTGTTTTTGCCCTTTTGCTATGGAGTCCAGAACTGAATAATTCCTCCATCCCTGGGGCTGTTGAATTAAAAGTGCATAAATTCTAGGGAATATTCTGACACCTCCACTGTCCCTGCAGCCACCCTCCTGCCCATCTGAACACTTTCAAAAGATCACTGCTAGGCATGACAGCCTCCTTCAGGAGAAGGATAGTCATTTCTAACTTGTCTTGGTTTATGAGCAACTTGACGATTTGACTAACTACTACGAAACTAGGACTATGTCATCCGCTCATAAAAAGCTAATAAAAGGGCTATTAATGTATCCCATTAGTTGGCTGAAAATGAGAAGTCATGCAATCATTGTCTTAGCTAGGAGGACAGAAGCTCTCCAGCCACAGTTTGGTCTGTACCCAGAGACGCTTTGACTGGGAGCTCATGTCTGTCTGCTCCCATTGACAGGAGTGAGTATTTAAGCATTTGTCGCTTCCTTCCCTCCCTGAACCATCCTCCTATCTAATGTTTGCCTCTTGATTTTCCTGCACACTGCCTCGCTCCCTGTACACTTCTCTCTTTCTCTGCACCAGACATCTCTATTCCCATGGAAAACACAGTGCTCAGAACTGCAGGCTAGGTACTCAAGCCCACCCTCCACACAATCAGGCAACTTGAGGTGTCCCAGGCAGGTCCTGCTTTCTCAAAGAGTCTCCCCTCTCCTTAATTCTGCTGTTAGATTCCTGGGGACCTTAGAGTTTTCCATTATTTAATAGTTTCTCTTTTAAAAGACCCCTGAAAGGGACTGCACACACCCTATCCCCTCACCCTGTGCAAATAGGGTATCTCTTCCTTCTCTGAAATCCCAGTGTTTTGCTTCTGGCACTTTTCATCCAGGGGCTTGCTTTGTGACCTTGGGCAAATCACCTTTCCATCCTGGACCACAGCTTCCTCCTTTTACAGGGTGACTGAAATAAGAAGCCCTATTTTGCAGGGGGAAAATCTGGTTAGGCCCAGGGATAAGCTCTGCCTGAAGAGACAGGGGGAAGTGTGACGTGAACTGTCTTTGTGTGTGATTCCAGTTCTGACCACGCTGGGCCAAATCACCTTGGGATGCAGCTCTTGGCTTTGTGTACATCTTGTCTTCCTACCTCTGTGCTGAGGATGGTGAAAGGATGGTCCTCTTCTTTGGGTCCCTGTCACTTTCCTTGTGTTGTCCTTGTGTGCAAGTTAATGCGTAATTGGTTTAATCTCATGCTCACCTTACTTTCATTATGACTCAGGGTGCCTCTAACAAGGGGTACAGTTGGTATAGTTCAGGATCCACTGAAATGGAATCCATCTGATGGAATCAGAAGACACTAATGGTTTTAGGCACCCAGGATATTCCACTTTGATATTTTAGCAACAGATTTGACCTGTATTTTTTCCATAGCTAAGGCACAAGGGGCCACATGAGGGACTCTCTGCTTCCTAGGAAAATAGTGGGCTCAATAAATATTGTTTTATTGACAGTCATTCTTCAATTGTTGTTGTTGTTAGGTACCGTCGAATTGGTGTCCAGCTCATAGCAACCCCACATACAACAGGCAAAACACTATTGTCAGTGCTTCTCTGCTGTTCATAGGGTTTTCAATGGCTGATTGATTTTTGGGAGTGGGTTGCCAGGTCCTTCTCCCAAGCCTACAGCACCTGGTGTTCCCAGGCAAGTACTAACCAGGCCCGACCCTGCTTAGCTTCTGAGGTCTGATGGGATCAGATGTCACAGGGCTATGGCTTGCGGGGCTCATTCCTCAATAAGGAAAGGAAAACATTGAAAGGAAAACGGGGAACAGGGCACATGGCTACAAAGGCTTTTGGAGAAGAGAAAATCCTAATACAAGCTTCACACTTGCCTGGTTCAACTCTGTTGCTCAGGCCCAGCCCTTCTAAGAAATTCCTGTGAGGCACTCAGGCCACTTGCATGACTCAGGATGGAAGATGTACTACTGTCATCACATGCCGATGTCTCTGTAAGCTGCTGGGCACATGCTCAGTTGCTTCCTGTAGCAATTCTTTTCAGGAAGGAACTGCCATCTTAGTACACAGGACAGACATTTTAAAAAGGAAAACGTACTTTCTTCTCCTTTACCCAGTCACACACCTTTGAAAGGAAACCAGAGCAACTTTCTATTTGTAGATCCTTAAGCCTGAGTGCCAACCAGCTCCAAAGCTATCCCAGAACTCCCTATAGATACAACTTCCAGGGCTGGGGTGTAGCTCAGTGGTGGAGCCCTTGCCTGGCATGCATGATACCCTGGGTTCCATCTCTAGCACTAAAAAAAAAATAAAAAGAAAGAAAGAAAAGAAATAGCAATAGGAAGAGTGCAGATTAGTGATCTAGGAAATCTTTCTTGAATAGGAATGATACTTAATTAAACTCTATGAATTCATAATTCCTGGCTTCTGTTTTTGGCCTATTACAACAGAGTCCACTGACATCTGCCACTGACTTGGGAATGAACTTGTTGCCTCTCACTTACAGCCAGCTCTTGGCCCTCAAATTCTCAAACCATGCTGCCAGGATTCACTCAGTCAACCCCAAGATCAACCCCAAATGCCCCTGAATATTTGTCAGCTTTCCATCACTATATGGAACCACCTGAGATAATTATGAAGAAAAAGGGTTTACTGTGGCTCATAGTTTCGGAGGTTGGTCCTGCTGCTCTGGGCCTGTGGTGAGGCAGTATATCATGGCGGGAGAACATGGCAGAACAAAACCATTCACCTCATGGCCAGGAACCAAAAGAGAGAATAAGGAAGGGGCCAGAAACCCACAATCCCCTCCAAGCACATGCCCCCAATATCCTAAAGACTTCCCACTAGTTCCCACCTCTTAAAGGTTCCACCACCCAAGTTACTTCCACCCCGGGGAACCAAGCCTTTGCAGCAGGGACACTTAAGATCTGAACTATATAGTGCCTTGCATTAAAGATGGCTCAGCTGGACCTCTGAAATTCTCCTAGTTTCCCAGCAGATGAGGTTCTCTTTCTTCTTCCTCCTCCTCAGTTCCCACCTTCCCTCCCAACTACCACTTTACCAAGTATTTTCTTTGCTACCACTGCTGCCACCCATTTCCCAGATTCAGCCTTTTTCTACTGCAGGGGCCTCAAAGTTATTTCTGCTCTCATAGCAGAAAGAGGCAGAAAAACCCGCAAAACCTGTGCTGCCGCCTCCACCAATTCCGCAGCACTTGACGCCTAACTCACCTTGCTCCAGTGTGCTCTGAGCAGCCTCTCTGAAGACCACCAAACATTGGGAAACGACCTTATGAGGCCACTGTGTCCAGCCTCCTGCTTCTAGATGGGTGAGTCACCAAATCCTCCTGAAGCCAGTGCTGTACCCTATCTTCTGATGGCCCCACCAGGCTGGATCACCCATCCAGGAGAGGAATTCTTCCTAAGATTAAGCCTGACTTTTTCCTGCCCTTATTTAGGCCCCAGATCTCATCCTGTCCTTTGTGTCCGTGACAAATGACTGATGATTGCTTTCTTACTGTCCTTAGCCTTCTCTTCAGCAGAGAAAGTTTCCCCAGAAATAAAACTCTGATTGTTCCACTCCATCCTTCCACTTGCCTCCTTTAAGCACCCTCTAAATCAGACCCGAGGCTCCAGCGGGAGCAATATCCTTTCTCTCACAGCTGGTCTGAGTTTTGTCGTCTGGGAGACTGGGCTGAGAGCAGCTTGAAGTTAGACCTGAGGCGAATGAAGCTTTAAATCTCCAGCACTTAGCAGCTCCTCTCCAGTCTCAGAGGTAACCGCAATTTCTTGCTTGCTTCCTCTCATCTCTATATATATCTATGTAATCTCTGTTTGCCAGAGCCTGACTCCAGCCTGCTGTCTGCGCTGCCCTGGTCTTGCTGAAAGAGGGAAGGTTGAGGAAGAAAAATTAATAGACACCGACCCATAAAAATAACAGGCTCTCTGGAGCAAGCATGAAGAAATAATTAAACCGATTAAAGCTCGGGGGTGGAAAGAGGCTGGGCAGGGGCTTAGCAGGCTAAGACCAGTGCCTCTGATTTCACTTCCGGAGGGACTGTGGCTCAGTGGGGAGGGATTTTTGTGCTTTTTCTTCCTTCTGGTAGGTTGGGTTTGTAGCTGAATATTGTTAAGTCGCTAAGCTCTTTAAAGGGAGGGATGGTGCCTTATATTTCTTGGTTTTTCCCAAAAGATCTTCAAACTGTGCCACACCCTACTGAGAAAAGGAAATTTGATATTTATCGAGAGTTTATTATGTGCCAGGTACAATGTTAGATACTTTCCATCCTGGCTGATTATCGATTGGGTGCATTCCAAGCTTCAAAAATAAGTGCAGTCTCTTTCCTCTGGGCCAAGATGACCATGACCTACACAGCTTGTGATTCTGAGGCCAAAACACAGCTTCTCACACTCTACCCTCTCTCCTCCCCTCTCCCCTTCAGTTTTCAGAAGCTATTGCTGTGGAAGTAAAGGAAGCAGGGAGGCTGGTATTTAAAGATTATATAAATATCCAAAAATGGCTACAGAGGCCTGGGGACCGTGAGAGGGCTGGCACGATGAAGAGGGCCTGGCTTTCTCCAGCATGTCCAGGCCTCTGTCCTCGTTCCTTTGAGCTCAGAGGGAAATCACCCTCCAGGGGAACAATGTGTGACCGCTGTTGCTTTTCATCAATACTCTATCAGTATTTCTTTCCAGTTTTTAATAATTTGAAGATAAACATTAGAAGGGAAGGTTCAGAAGGCAGGAAAGGAGAAGGCAGACTTGAGTGAGCACCCAAAAAACTCAGGAAAGAAAACAGACTAGGCCAGGCACAGTGGCCCTGCCTGTCATTCCAGCAACTGCGGAGGTTGAGGGAGGAGGGTCATGAGTTCAAGGCTAGAGGCAGCCTGGGCAACTTAGACCTGGTCTCAAAATTAAAAATAAATATCTTTTTAAACAGATTGGAGGTATACCCTAGTGGTATAGCATTTGCAAAGTATGTGTGAGGCCCTGGGTTCAACCCCAAAGTACTGCATAAAAGTAAAAAAAGAAGAAGGAAGAGGAGGAGAAAAGGAAAGAAAAGAAAACAGACCAAGTTCTCCTCCTGCCCCACCCCTTCCTCCTGTGGGGATATGCAGCAGGTTCCTGAGCATGGTATATGTTTACGTCTCCTTCACTTTTGCTCAGCCGTGTTTTGTAATTTTCAGTGACAATATATTGCATATCTTTTGTTAGATTTCTTCCTAAATATGTGATTTTTAAATGCTGTTATAAATGGCATACAAATGGCATTTTGGTGCCAAAAAGACATATACACATTTTAAAAGATGTTACCTATGCATTACTTTTCAAAGTTGATTGAATTATGATGATAACTACTTTCAGCACCTCTTGTGATTGCAGAAGTCAAATATGGCTTGTATTTGTCTTTTGTTGTTGGTACATACTGAGTATTACAATTTTAATACTTAAAATGTGTATATATTTTTTGGCACACTCTGTATGTACATTCTTTTTGTAGGATTGAGGAACAAACCCAGGGCCTCATACATGCAAGAGAAGCACTCTACCACTGAGCTACACCCCCAGCTCTATAAATGCTATAGTTTTATTCATTTATTTTTATTTTATTTTATTTATTGGAAATTAAATGCAGGGCCTTGTAGATGCTACAGAAACATCCTACCACAGACCAGCATCTCCAGCCCTTTTAACTTCTTTTTTATTTTGAGACAGGGTTCTCACTAGGTTGCCCAGGCTGGCCTTGACCTTGCTACGTAGCCCAGGCTGGCCTCAAATTTGGAATCCTCCTGCCTCAGCCTCCCAAGTAGCTGGGGTTACAGGCATGCCTGGTTTTAATTTTAATTTAGTAAATATTTTTTGCTGGAATATAGAAATGCATCTGATTTTTGCATATGGATCTTATACCTAGTGACCTCTCTAAATTCGTATGTTAATTCAACCTAAAGATTCCTTCCGATTTCCCAGGTACACATTCATGTAATCTGCAGGTGATGACAGTTTCATTTCTTCCTTTAAAATTCTTTTATTTTTTTTGTTTTTCTTTATGTCCTTTGAAAGTAACAATTAAAAGAAGTACCTATAACACACCTCATATTGATGTATAGTTCCAGATTTATTGAATCAACCAATAAATGAATATATGAAGAGTCTATCTGAAGACAAAAAACATTTATCAGTATATAGTTCACTTATCTTTATGTGTTTCTATTCTTGGGTAAGGGTAAGCTAAAATAAGACGATAAGAACATGGGAAAGATATCAAAATGAGAGATGGGAGCCCATACTATTCATTCATTTAAATGAACATTAAATGCATACTTGGTGCCAGTCTCCCTTCCTGGGCATTATCTGCTTCTCATGGAATTTACATGTTAGCAAGTGAAAAATGAAACACAAGTTATTTTATTTTCCAAATCGTCTTTGGAGGAAATGGAAGCACCAGATCTGGAACACTTCCACCCATACTTTAGCAGGGTTTGACTGCCTTGAGGGTCAGCAGAGCATTGACCATGGTTCTCAGAAGCATCTGGCCTTGAGAGTTCCCTGGCCTTAGGAACTTTTTCGAAACTCTGCCTCTTTGGAATTTGCTGGCATTTCAGTAAGGGTTGCTTCTGTGCCTAGAGGTGAGCTCTCTTCCCTTCTGCCTCCAAAGGCAACTTCCAGGGTGACTGGCAGAGTGGTGACAGGTAGTCCAGCCTGACCCCTCCAGGCCCCGAGTGTAGGTCTGAGGCCAGATCTCAGGATTGGCCCATCCAGAGAAGACGGAAGAGGCTCTGGCAGCGTTCTCCCAACAAAAACTCTGGATGCCCTTACAACAGGGGGAGTTTCTGGAACAGGCCCTGGACAGTCTCCTCCCCACCAGGGGTCTTCTACCCACTCTGTGTGAGCCCCTGACATCCCAGACTCCACCAGCCCAAGGGTAGGGACGGCCCAAACCTGCTCTCCTAGTCAGACCTAGCCATCAGGCCCAAAATATCTTCCCCACTTCTGTCATGAGGACCTTGTTGCTGTTGTGGTTAAGTGCTGTTGAGGACCTGTTGTTGTTGTTAGGTGCTGTCAACTCGTAGTGACACTGTGTACAACAGAATGAAGTACTATAGACAGTGTGCCACTATTGTCAGTACTTCTCAGCTATTCATAGAGTTTTCATTGGTGGATTGTTTTGGGAGTGGACTGCCAGGTCTTTCTCCCATTTTTGCGGTGCTAGGGATAGAACCAAGGGCCTCAGAGTATACAGAGTTTCACACTACCATGTGAGCTAAACCCTAGCCCTCATCGAGGACCCAGAGAGGTGTAAAATAGTCCTGGGAGCCACCAGATTAGCAAGACCTGGTGAAGTTCATACTATGACTCTTGATGATTTTGAGCTCTCTCCACAGTTTGGGTAAGTCCTTATTTAAAAGGCACTTTCATTGAAAAATCTCATAAAATCATAACAATCCCAATATACAGACCCAGAAATTGAGGCTCAGAAAGCCAACTCGCTTTCCAAAGATCACACTTTTGGTAAATAGGCAAGACAGGATTCAAAGCAGAGTCTTCCAAGGAGAAATCATCTGACTCTGAAATGCCAAGTTCTTTTCCATAGGGAGGTGGATGGTAGAAGATAAACCTAGCAGGCATGTTTATAAATGGCAACACTTCCCAGGCTCCTGTGGGAATCGTTCTCCAGTTAGGAATAAAGCCACTTTCTAAGGCTCCTGCCCTCGTCCAAGGGGACAGAATCACATCTTCCAGCCAGGCTCTTCCCCTTGGTTGCTGGAAGCAGAGAGTGTGAAAGCTGGAGGCATTTCAGTGCCAAGGTGCCCGTCATTCCCATGAGCAACTGTCTCCTGGTCTCTGAGGCTGGACAGGCTGCCAGTACTCGGGGATTCCTTTCTGGCTGGCAGCACCCCCAGCCAGGGTGCAAGGCCGCCTGTCTGCGTCCAAGCAGCCGGCTTGAGCTAATGAGCTGTTGGCATGGACGGGCAATTATTTTAGCTCTTTAAAAACCTGCCTAACTTGCTGTTTTAGCCATGGCATTCCCTTAATGACCCAGGCCTGAAATCAAATCCTCTGTGCAGAAGGCAGCAGGCTGTGCCCCAGGAAGCTCCCCAGCCTGTCACTGCCTGGAGCTCTGGGCCCAAGGTGAGCACAGCCCATTACTCAGAGAAGCCATGGCCACCTTGGCTGCCAGGTGTCAGAGAATGGAGTCCTAAGGAGCGGTCAGGAAGCTTACCCAGCCCAGGAAGGTCCAGATATTCCTGGACCACTGGGCTGGAACAAAGGTCGAGACCACTTGCCTGGGCCTGGAGTGCACTCACCGAGGTCTCATCCCCACCATGCTGGGAGCCACCCTGTCTGCCTCAGAGGCCTTCAAAGTGGGCAATCTCCAGAAGCCAGCTGAGGTTCTTGGCACAGCCTGGCTTCTAATGCCTCCACACTCTATTCTTGTCTCCCTTTCCCCAGAGGTTGGTATCATGACGCCTTTTTCCCAACTACTCTCAAGACAGGAGCTAGAAGCCTATGTCTGTAGAGTACTTTCATCAAAAGAAACATGGCTCATTGGCATGGGGTGCCAAGAAGAAACAATCTCCCCACAAATGCACAGTCTACAAAACAGTACCTTTCCCCAGGTTTCAAGGTAGCCACTGAGACACAGGGCAGTTAAAATGAGACGGAGTGAAAGCGGGGCTATGTGAGGAAGAGAAATGTGTCCCGTATTGGGACAGCAGGCCCAGGCTCTGCCCCTCTTGACTCCTGCTTGCCTGCCTGTGTACAATTCCAGGATGGAGAAGGCCCCATATCGGCTTCCCGGGAAAAGTCACCAGGCCCTTCTCTGCAGAGCAGGTCAACAGCATAGCTCAAGCAACTGAACCCCACTCCACCCCATGGCACATCCTCAAATGGCCTGAGGAATTTTCTGTCCTCTTCCCCTGCTGAGTTTTATCTCTTAATGTGGTGGCACCGGGGATCGAACCCAGGGCCTGGCACATGCTAGACAAGTGCTCTACTACTGAGCCTCATCCCTGGCCTCCCTACACACACACACACACACACACACACACACACACACACACAGAGTCTTGGTCCATTTTCTGTTGCTATAACTGAGCACCACAAACTGGGCACTTTATAAGGAATGGAGGTTCTTCAGCTGCTGGGTCTGGAGGCTGGGAAGTCGAAGGGCAGGGAGCTGGTATCTGCTGGCCCTCTCTGAGGGGCTTGCCGCTACATCAGGCCATGGAGGAGGGTGTGCCAAGACTGAGCAAGAGCCAGCTTGAGTCGCTCTTCCTCTTCTCAGAAAGCTACCAGTGCCACCCTGGGGGTCACCCTCATGACCTCAGCTCATCCTAATCACCTCCCAGAGGCCCCACCTCCAAATGCCAATTAGCACATGACTTTGGGGACTAAGTTTCTAATAAATGAACTTTTGGGGGACCCTTCCAACTGCAGCACCCACTTTCTCCTTCCCTCCTCTCCCTGCCCAACTGTTTCCCCCTTGTCTTAGTTTTCCTAGTCTCCTTTCTCCCCTCCCCCCTTCTTTTCTTTCTTCCTCTTTCGTTCCCCAGGCCCCTTTCCTTCCTTCCTTCTGCCTTCTTAATTTTTCTCTTTTCTCCCTCCTTTCCTCTCAGTTCCTCTCCCTTTCTGCAGAGAGCATTTGTGCCTCAGCATGGAAAATTCTAGGCAAGGCCCTCAAGGGATAGTCCCCACTTCTCCACACTGGTTTTGGGCAGCCCGCAGCTTGCTCCCAGAAAGGCCCTGGAGCCCATGGTTTTGGCAGACTCAGCTGGGGCACCTTGCTCTCTCCTTGCTTTAAAGGTTCAGCTGACAGGTGGAGCAGGATCCACGAGTGGAACCAGTCATCCAAGGCAGGTTTTATTTGTCTAGATCTCTCTGTACGTTCAGCATCACTCCTTGCCAAGTCCTGAGCCACTCAAGACACCATGATGAGCAGAGGTGGTCTGGACCCATGGTCCAGAGTGCCAGCCGTGGGCACACAGACCTTCCTATGAATCACCTTCTATCTCTGTGACTCAGACAAACCAAGCCGAATCTGTTGGCTCCACTGGAAAATAAAACTTCCATCCATCTCATTAAATCACATAGCACACTTAGCACAGCGCTGGCACGCAGGAAGCTCTCAGGGCCTGTGACAATGACAGTGATGACAGAGTAGCAGGTGTGAATCTTCCCTCTGGTAGCTTCCAGCATAAGAGGGAGCAAGATGGCGAAGCAGTTCAAGATGGTGAAGAAAATCAGGAAGGCCCTGGCGAAGACCTGTGGGGGTGGGAGAGGGAGGGCTTTAAGGGAACGTGGAACCAGGCACAGCATTCACAGGCTGGAGTTAGAAGTGCCACAGGGAGCAAGGACCTTTCTGATGGAGGAGGCCTGGCACACAAAGGTCTAGACTCACAGAACTGGTTGCCCATGCAGGGAAGAGATGAATGTCTCCAAACGGGAGCAACGGATGTGTGGGGGACAATGGGGAGAGAATGTAGTGAGGCAGTTTAGGGTGGTGAGAAGCTTTGGGGTGTCACACGTTAGAGTCAGATTATCCTGCATCCGTGCGCCAGACGGCAGCCCCCATGCATGGTAGAGCTATCCCAACGGCAAATTTCCCCTCCTCTCCCATCATTCCTATTTCTCCATTCCTGTCAACATACAAACGGCTATCATTTCACCTGTCACAAGGCACGACAGAAAGACTCCAAGGCCCCACTTCTCTGCTCCCCTTCAGGCACAGCTCCCAGGAGGGATCTCTACCGCATATGCAGGTTGTCACCCCAACAGTCCCTGGCATGACTGCCCAGCCCAGGGTTCTCCCTGAAGTGTGTTTTGGACTTGGTTTCTAGACCCCATCCTCCGGCAGTGTCCTTGCCTTGCTCACTGCCCCTCATCATCCACCTTTGCTGCTTCCTCCCCACCTCCCAGGCCTCTTCCCCTGTGTAATACCAGAGCTCCACCTGGACCTCTTTGCATTTTATTTTAATCCAATGTGTGCTTCTTTCAACTTTTTCTTTTACAATTACATTTTTTTTTGATTGAAGTAAAATATACATAGCATAAAATTTACCATCTCAGGGCTGAGGGTATAGCTCAGAGACAGAACACTTGCGTAGCAGGCACAAGATCCTGGGTTTGATCTCCAGGACACACACAAAAAGGAAGGAACAATGGTGCTATGAATATGGATGTGCAAATATGTCTTCGAGAACTGCTTTCACTTCTTTGGGGTCTATACTCAGAAGTGGAATTTCTGGGTCCTGTGGTAGACTTCTTCACATTTCTCTCTACACCATTGTTATCCCACCTAGTGTCATGTTGCAGAATATATTTGCTGATGACTTCCAAATTTATACCTCCAGCCCAGACTCATCCCCTAGATTCCTAACTCTTATATCTAACTACCTGTTGACCTATCCTTTTGGGTATCCAACAGTCATCTAGAGCTTGATCTTTACCAAAATGAATTTGTTATTTTCTCTCCCAGACCTGCTCTTCCCCAACCCCCTCCTTCTTGTTTAATGGCAACTCCATCCTTCCACCTGCTCCCCGGAGACACCTGGAGTCATCCTTCATCCCTTCTTTTGGTCATAGCTCAATCCAACCTGTCAGGAATCCTGATGGTTCTGCTTTAAAATATGTTCAGATTCTGACCACTTCTCTCACCTGACCACTACCCTAGTGGTTCAAGCCACCATTGCCTCTCACTTGGAGCACAGCAATGCCTAAAAGGCCCAATGCTTGCCCCCTTCTCCTATGCTCTACTCTCCAGGCACTGGCCAAAAGTATCTTTTTAAAGGTTTACCACTGTGGCATCTGATCCCATCAGATCTCAGAAGCTAAGCAGGGCCAGGCCTGGTTAGTACTTGGATGGGAGACTGCCTGGGAACACCAGGTGCTGTAGGCGTGGGAGAAGGAACCGGCAACCCATTCCCAAAAGACAATCTGCCACTGAAAACCTTATGAATGGCAGATAAGCACTGACAATAGTGTTTTGCCTGTTGTATGTAGGGTCGCTATGAGTTGGATACCAACTCGATGGCATCTAACAAGTCAGAACACATCCCTCCTCTCCTTCAACCCCTCCATTGGCTTCCCACCTCCAGCAAGGAAATACCAAAGGGCTTTAATAACCAACAATGAGCAGCCTCTCATGAGCCCCATGAGCTCATCTCTTACTAATCTCCCCTGTGCATCAGTGATCTATGACTGCATAAGGAATTACTCCAAAACACGGTGGCTCTCACAATAAGCATTCATGATCTCACAGTCTGCAGGCAGGAGGCAGGTGTGGTTTGCTGGGTACTGTGGCTCGGAGTCCCTCTGTATGCAGTAATCAAGGTGTCAGCTGGGCCTGTGGTCACCTCAAAGCTCACCTGGGGGTGAATCTCCTCCCAGCTGGCTGGAGTTGCTGGCAGGACCTGGTTCCTTGCTGGCTTTTGGACAGTCTCCCTTGCTGACTGGTCATTGCCCTAGGGTCTCCCTCATTTCCTTGTCACATGGCTTTCTCCACCAGGTGCTCACAACACAGCAGGTGGTTTCCATTGAACGCAAGTGAAAGAGCAAGAGAAGGCACCAAGCCAGAGTCTTTTGAAAATGACACCCATAAATCTGCCGTATTCTGTTGGTTGAAAGTAAGCCACACTTGAGGACAAGTAGTTGTTTAGTGCTGTCAAGTCAAATCGGACTCATGGCAACCCCACGTACAAACAGAACAAAACACTACCCAACACTGTGCCATGAGCACGATCTTATGTTTCAGCCATTGTTGCAGCCACTGTGTTTCTTCTCATTTTGAGTCATGCCACATCAGCAAAAGAGGGTCCCAGGGGCTTTACTCCCTTTCTATCATCAAAGTAGACTCTGCTTTGAGGAGGTAACTCTTCCCCAGTAGTATTTTGAGTGCCTTCCAACCTGGGGGCCTCATTTTCAGGCACTATATCTGACAGTATCTCTTTGCTATCCATAGGGTTTTCAATAGCTAGTTGTTTCGGTAGTGGGCTGCCCGGTCCTTCTCCCTAGTCTGTCTTAGTCTGGAAGCTCAGCTGGAACCTGTCCACCATGAGTGGTCCTGCTGGTGTCTGAGATACTGGTAGCATAGCTTTCAGCATCACAGCAACACGCAAGTCCCCACAGCATGACAAGATGACAGACATGTGGGGTGTTGAGGACAAGGGAATGACACGAATGGACCCTAAGGGGCAATGATCACAGGGCGCCTGGTAGAGTTGCCCACCACACCCCAGGTCCTCAGCTGCACTGGCCTCTGTGTTCTTTAACCCTCCCAGGCCTACTCCACAGCAGGACACTTCCCCAGCCCCCCCACCCCACTCCCCCGCCCCAGAATTCTCTCCCTGAGTGGCTTGCTTGCCTCCCTCAAGTCTTTGCCCAAACATCACTTTCTCACCTTATTTAAAATTGCAATGTGACCCCCATTCTCTCTTTGTTTCATTTTTCTCCGTAATACAGATCACCTTCTAACATCCTATCATTTGAATCTTATTTGCTTATCTCCTCTCATTAGAATATAAGCTCATGAGGGCAGGGATTTGTGTCTGTTTGTTTCACTGCTGTATCACCAATACCTAGAATATAGTGTGGTACATAGTAGATGCTCAACAAATGAATGAATCCTATAGGGCCATGATTTCCAACTTTTCGGTGTGTGGCTCTTTCTTCAAAAAATATTGTAAGGAACGCCAATGTATAAAGCAGATAAAAGTGAAGGGGCTCCATTAGAACAGGGGAGAGGAACCCAAAGTCTTGCTCCATCTGTCCCTTCCCTATTACCCCTTCTGTGAGGAGCGTCTGGGATCCCTGAGGATCTCTCAGAGCACTGTGAGTAGCTCTAGTCTAAAATAAGAGGGAGGAGCTCTGTGCCAGCCCCCTGTGTGTACTGTCCATCCTGCTGGAACACAGCTTGATCTTTAGAGCCACAGAAAGGCTGCAACTCCACTCCTGCTCTTACAATGGAGCTTGATGTGTCCACCCAGCTGTCTTCCATTCACAACATTGTTCGATTCCTGGCCTCTAGAAAAAATATTCAGAGACTTCCCCAGAACCACTGTTGCAAAAGACCTTGATATCACTTAATGGGACCCTCTGCCCTATGGTTTTCAATCAAGTCATTCAACAAACATCAAGTCCCTGGTACAAACGTGCCAAGCACTGTATATCCACATGGAAAGCAGAATGCCTATCCTCCAGAAGCACTTGAAGGAGACAGCAAATACTGATCCATCTATATTCAAATTCCCTGTGTTTGAACACATCCAGTGCTGGAGAACTCACTGCCTCCCAAGACCACCTGTTACCCTGCCAATGACACCAGCAGCAAGACGGTTCTTTTTATGAAGACGAGTCTGTTTTTTCTTACAACTTTGGCCTTTGGTCTTAATTTTATCCTCTGGTTCCACACGGCATAAATCCCTTTTCCAAATGACAGCCTTTTAAATACTTGAAAACAGTAATCAAGTCTTACAGAGAGCTCTCTATAGACCTGTGGCCGCCTGTGCAGCTGCCCCAAGCCAGTTGAGGTGTGTGAGCGGGGTGGCCTGCGATCACGGGCGGCGCACGTTGCACTCGCACGCTGGAGCTGCGAGCTGCTGTTGCGCCTCCAGCCGGGCGTGCGGGTAGTGCACTGCTCCACACCGCCTCCGAGAGGGGCAGCTGGCCTCCGGGCACGAGCAGGAAGGGCGCCGCGCCCGCTGGGACGCTGTGGGCTTGTGCGCTCTTTGTTTCCACCAAATACACTTTTCCTAGTAATTGCTCGCCTGACGCAATCGGCCTGCCGGGTCTCCAGGGCGTAAATCTTCCTGACAAGGGGCCAGTTTTCGGCTTTTTTTCTGCAGCCCAAGCCCAGCAGGTCTTGAAGTCATTAAAGTTTGGGCCGCTTGGCCGGGCGGTCGCCAGCTTCTGCCGGCTACTCGAGCTACTGGGCACAGGCCTAGCGGTCCCGCTCTGCGGGAGGCCCGGGCTGCCCGGGGCAGGGGAGGGACTCAGGGGGACGTGGGGGTGGGGAGAAAACGGGGACAAGTCTCCCTGTACGCTGGCTGGCTGGGCAGCCAGCCTCTGAAAGCAGAGAAAAAGCTTCAAGGAAATCTCAGTCTCCAAAGAAGGAGCAGGATGTGGGAGTCACACGTGGGCTCGGCCCGCCCAGCTGCACGCTGAGCCTGGACTCCTGGCCGCAAGGTGAGCGTAGGGAACCAGGGCCCACAGGGTCAGAGCACTGGAGAATTCTCTGCGCTGCTGCGTTTTTCTGGCCTCTCCCGTGTCTTCCTCTTTTTTTCCATGCACTTGTTTCCATTTGAAATGGAAAGAAATAAGTAAAAACACTTCCATTTCCTTTCTCCTCCTCCTATTTCATTCTCCACCCTCAATTCCCTGCTCGGTTCAAATTCCATCCCAGTCTTTGCCGCTCACAAGTGCATGAACGCATTCACCTCGTGGCTTCTCAGGCCCCTCCTTCTGCACATCAGCAGCCTCCTGTCTTGGGGGCATATTGTTTTTGCTGTTAGGTGCGGTGGACTCGGTGTCCCACTCATAGCGACCCTAGGTACACCAGACAAAACACTCAGCGCTTCTCTGCTATTCATAGGGTTTTCAATGTCTGCTTTTTTGGAAGTGGATTGCCAGGTGCTTTCCCAAGCCTACAGCACCTGCTGTTCCCAGGCAGTCTCCCACCTAGGTACTCACCAGATCCGACCCTGCTTAACCTCGGAGATCTGAGGGGATCCGTCACCACAGTGGTACAGCTGCAGGCTAGGACATGCAGGTGTTCTAAACTGGGAACGGAGAGGACAAAGGTCTCACAGCTCATCAGAATGTCAGCCCGTTGAGGGGAGGACTAATCAGAAATGTCTGTGGAGCACCCACCACATGACATTGAGGAGACTCCTGTGATCCACATCTATTAGCGATTTCCAATAAAGAAGGCCCGTTCAGAGCCTGGTGTGGTGGCTATGTCTACAATCCCAGCACTCAGAGGCTGGGGGTGGGGGGGTGGGGGGATCACAAGTTCAGGGCTGGTCTGGGCTACATAGCAAGGCCTTGTCTCAAAAACAGGAAAAAATAAACAGGCAAATAAACCCCCCACAACTTTCCAGTGGGTCCCCTTTCTGCTCCTCCATAGCCTGTCCCACCAGATTGGTCAAACCCTGGTACTTTACCGCATTCGGGCCTGTGCTAGCAAATAATGTCCTTATGGACAATCTCCTGAGTGCTATTGCTTACACTTACGGATGGATTAAAAGCCCTGTTTGGATCAACCTAGAGTTAATTGCCTTTCAATCCTCGCTGATTGTAGGGTTAAACATTAACATTGCTTAGAGCAACATCTTCCGGGGGAACTGGGTGTAGGGCCAAGTGTTCTTGTCATGATCTCAAAGTAGACCTTATAGGTAGCTAAACCCTCACTTCCACTGGGGGCCAACCTAAACCCCAATCCCATGAAACCATGTGAAGAAGCTTCTGTCTTTCCTTCTAGGGGAGAGAAAGGGCTAGGAATGCCACCACTGGTGAATGAGGGGCTTGTGACATCTCCCCTGCCCCTCAAGGGTCTGGACACATAGAACTCAGTGTGCTCCTTCCAAACTAATTGATCTAGACACATTCCTGCCTGGACACAGGAATCTTGGCTGGGCATTCTGGGCACCTGTCATTGTGGGCTTCTCTGTGAGCCCACCCTATGTATGCTGGGGGAAAAGAACAAAAAAGAAGTCCCAACCTGAAAGTGCTGGGGGACCTTGTTATCAACCACATCACCATTAACTGGCATCTTTTCCACACATACAGGACGCAGGACACTAGGAGAGTCCTGTAACGCACAGGGATGTCCTATAGGGTTTGAAGCTTTGTTTTTGCAACCTTGGACACACTGCAGTTGTGATGTGCTCCAAGCCTCTCCTTGCTGTGTTAGTCTGGAAGTGGATGTTAACCAAGCTTATGTTCCCCAGTAACTCCAAGCAGAGGTCTGTGGGGGGACCCAACAGCGGCTGAGCCAGAACCTGATTTGATTTGGTTGGTGGTCTCCCCCTCAGAGCTAATGAGCTGCAAATACTCCCTTCAAAAGGAAAGGCTGTCTTTGAAGGCTATGCAGACCCGCCCAGAACACAGCAGCCTCCAGTCTGCCATCTTCCCAGCAGGGCTGAGAATTCCTCAGGGTGGGAATGGGAGGGTGCCCCATGTGGAGAACAGGAGGAAGCCAGCCACCCCTCCATGACACATTCAGCCCCAGCCTCCTCACTGGAGAAGAGGAATCATTTTTCTTTGCACCCTACATCTATGAATGACAGAAAGAGTTTAACAATGCCATTTGTTGAACAATTAATTCTATATCAGGCCTTGTGCTAAGCACTGTACAAGTGGTATCTCTTTTATTTCTCTCACAAACTTTATTTTAGAGATTAAAAAACTGGGGCGCAGAGAGGTTCTGCAATTAGATCAAGATTGTACAGCTAATAGGTTCCACCCTAGGTCTCACTAACTTCCAAGACCACACATTTCAACATATGGCAAATTGATTCTATTTCTATAAAAGCCTGGAAATAAGCCTTGATCTACATGTGTATGGTATCCATGTGCTTAGGGCCAAAGAGAAATCACCTGTATCTAAAATAAATCAAGCTATAGGGCAAATAAACACCTCTAAGAGAACATGAGAATGAAGTCCTTTCACTTGGGCTTCCTCCCTGCTCTAGAGCCACGAGTCTGCTTGGTAGGAAGATTTCTTAGTAGGTGCACTGTCAACCTCTAATGAAATGAAACAATAAGGCAAGTGGGTGGCTTGCAGCTGCCAGATAAGACCTCTGTTTTCTAATGATTTCTGAGAACTAGCTGCAGTTCTCCCGCTTGATTTCTGCACAAGGCAGCCAGAGTGTTAAATCTAGAAGGTGAACATTAAGCAGAATTAAAGAGAAGCAAGCCAAAGAAGCAGAGTAAGAGCAAGAGTAATCTAAAGAGACTAGACTGAGCATGTACCTAATGCTCAAAATTCATAGTGGACAGAGAGAGATAGAGATAGAGAGAGGGAGAGAGAATGAATGAATTAATCTGATTTCTGTTGCTATAACTAAATACCTGAGGCTGGGTACTTTATAAAGGAAAAGTGTTTAGCTCATCATTTTGGAGGTCCAAGAGCATGGCACTGTCACTGCTGACTTGTGAGGGCCTTCTGGCTATATCACAACATGGGTGATGGCATGCTGGTGAGAGCATGTGTCATAGAGAGATGTCACACTGTGAGACAGGAAACCAGAGAGATTCAGGGGTCAGGCCTCCCTTTGTATAACAACCCACTCTCATAGGAGTTAATTGGAGTACTGCAACAACTACATTGTCCTTTCTGAGGCCACACCACTGATGACCTAATGCCTTCTACCAGGCCCACCACACTGGAGACCAAGCTTCCAGCCAGAAACTTCCAGGGGCTACACTCAGAGCATGTCCAAACCACAGCTCGCTCGCTCGCTCTCTCTCTCTCTCTCTCTCTCTCCCCCCCTTGTTTGTGTGTGTGTGTGTGTGTGTGTGTGTGTGTGTGTACTAGGGCAGGGATGTTGAGGAAGAGAAAAACCTGAGAAATAGAAGACCCTCGAGATTCTTGCGAGCTAGTGAAGAACACAACAATATTTCATAGAAAATAGTGGCCAAATGCACTTTGCACCACACTGTACTTAAGAGTTGAATTATTCAGTACACAATATAATTGCAACAGGAGTCCAGATCAGTGGGACTTAGAGCAGTCAGAAGGGGCTTCATGGTGTGTGAAGGGCACTTTCGTGGGTCCTTGAAGATCAAGTGCAGTGCAATCAGGTGCTGAGGCAGAGAGCGGCCTGCCTGCTGAGGGGCACGCACAGGAAGGCTATAAATAAAAATGCAAGCCAACTCTGCATTGTACTTGAAATCACAGACTGTTAGGACTCAGGATCCTTAGGGACCATGTAGTTCAGCCCTTCCTTTTGCAGACAAGAAAACAGAGGCCTAAAGAAATAAAGTTGCAATGGATAAGCCGCTTAGCCTCCATGGGCTTAGCAGCTATTTGTCTCCATGGAACTGGGATTGCTTTGTAGACAAGATCTCAGTTAACCTAATAACATCCTTGGGAACCAGCCAGGGAGACAGAGATAGTGACAAGCAGCAGTGGGGATTTGGTCCTTTGTGTTACAGTGAGTTGGAAAGGGACCAGGTTCCCCCAGTTGTGTTCTGTCAGATCCTGCAGCTGCAAAGCAATGGAAAGGGGGTGCTATGTGAGGGGCAGAGAGTGAGGGGAGACCCTGACTCCCACTGGGCCTCCCAGCACCATTCCTGCTTGCTTCTGATCCCTGAAGCTTTCTGCAGACAGGTAGAACTCTGGACCACAAATCCATCCTTTTCAAGTATGCTGTTTGATGAGATTTTAGGAACTCTGTACAGCCCTGTAAGCAGGACCACCATGAAGACACAGACATTTCCCAGCACCATAAAATTCTTCTTCTGCAACCATCCCTGCAACTGGCCTCCATACCTGCCCCAGGCAACTGCTGGTCTGTTTTCTGCTTCTGTGGTTTCGACTTTTCTAAAACTTCACATAAATGAAACCAGACAGCATAGAGACTTTTGTTTTGGTTTCTTTCGCTTAGTAGGATGTTTCTGGTATTCGTTGCTGCTGCATGTATTAATATTTCATTCTTCTTTATTGCTGAGCCATGTATGGACATACCAGTCTGTTCATCCACTCAGCAGTAAACTCTACAGACACTTGGCTTCTTTCCAGTTTGGAGCTATTTTGAATACAGCTTCTATGAACATTTATGTCCAAGTCTTTGTGGGCACATATATTTTCCTTTCTCTCGGGTAAATATCTGGGAGTGGGATTTCTGGGTCATAGTGTAAGTATGTGTTTAATTTTATTAGCCACTGCCAAACCATCTTCCAAAGTGGCTGTACCATTTTTCATTCCCTGTAGGACAGTGCTGGTTGCTCCACAGCTCAGCAACACTTGGCTTCATCAATCTTCTGTACCTTTACCTGTTCTCATAGGTGTGTAATAGTATCTCATCAAGAGTTTGATATGTATTTACCTCATTATTGGTGATTTGGGCATCTTTTCATATGTTTGCTTGCCATTAATATATCTTCTTTTGAAAAGTGTCTACTTAAGTCATTTGCTCTTTCTTTTTAAGCTGACTGCATGTCTTCTTAGTCTTATTTTTGAGTTGTAAAGGTTCGTCGTATATATTAAATACAAGCTCAGTGTTGTATGTATACATTGCAAATATTTGCTGTCAGTAGATTGCTTTTCTTATTTTAATTTTGTTTGTTTGTTTGTTTATCTATTTACTTAAGATAGGATCTCACTATGTAGCCCAGGCTGGCCTCTAACTCACGATCCTCCTGCCTTAGTTTCTTGGGTGCTGGGTTTACAGGGATGCACCCCCACACAACATGTGTTTCCTTAAGTGTCTTTTGGAGAGCAACAGTGTTTCATTTTGATGAAGTTAATTTTATCAACTGATCTGTGCCTTTTATATATTTGTGAAATATTTGCTTTTATATTTTTCTTCTATATGTATTTCTAGTTTTCTATTTCTTCCAGTTTTAGTTCTCACCTTTGGGCCTGTGACTCATTTTAAATTAATTTTCCTGCATATTTTAAGGCAAAGAATAAAATTTAGGTTTTTTTCAAACAAAAATTCAGTAGCAGCAGCACCAAATGTTGAAAAGACTATCTTTTTTTCCAATTGAGTTGTCCTAGCACCTTAGTCAATAATCAACTGGTGATTTTTAGGACAGTGAACTAACTGTATGATAATATAATGGTGGATACATTTCATCATAGATTTTTTCCAAATTCACAGAAAGTTCAATATCAAGAGGGAGCCGTAATATAAACTGTGGAATTTAGTGATAACATGTCAATTTAGTTCATCAGTGGTAACTGAAGTACCACTCTGATGCTGAGTAGTGACAGGAGAGACTGTACATGCAGGTGGCAGGGGACTTATGGGAGTACCCTCTCCTAGCAATTCAATTTTGCTGTGAACCTAACACTGCTAAAAACAAAAAGTCTATTTAAAAATAAATGTCAATTGACTGTATAAGTGAGTCTATTTCCAAACCCTATAGTCTGTTCCATTGATCTAAATGTCTGTATTCCAATTCTATACTGTCTTGATCACTGTAACTTTATCATAAGTTTTTAAATCAGGTAGTATGTGTGATAGCCTGCAGCTATACCACTATGGCATCCGATTCCATCAGATCTTGGAAGCTAAGCAGTGTTGGGCCTGCTCAGTACTTGGATGGGACACCACCTGGGAAAACCAGGTGCTGTAGGCTGGGGAGAAGGACCCAGCAACCCACTCCCCCAAAAAATCAGCCATTGAAAACCCTATGAATAGCAGAGAAGCAGTAGCAATACTATGTCACCTGTTGTACATAGGGTTGCTATGAATCAGGTACCAATGCAATGGCACCTAGCAACAACAAGAAGTGTGTGTGATACAAATTACATTCGAATAGTCATTCTAAAAACATTCTAAAAACAATGTCTGACTGTGGTTTTAACTTGCATTTCTCTGTTAATCAGTGATGCTGAACATTTTTATACACCTGTTGGCCATTTGTATGTCTTTTCATCAGAAACATCTCTTTATGTCCTTTTCTTATTTTTAATTTAGTTATTTGTTTTCATGCTATTGAGTTGAGTTCCTTATATATTTTGGATATTAACCTTTTATCAGATGAATGGTTTGCAAATATTTTCTCTCATTCCATAGGTTGTTTCCTATTGGCTTTACCTATCCTTTTTGCATTGTTTTTATGGTTGCTCTGGTACCTACAGCATACATCCTTAACTTTTTACAATATACTTGGAGTAAGCATTGTGACATTTCACATAAATTACAGAAACTTGTAACTGTGTTGACTGATATTCTCTTGCCACCCCCATCCTTCATGTTATAGTTGAAAACAAACTATATATATGTACATATATATGTATATATATATATGCATATAAAATATAATTTCACATATTCTCTTTAGTAATTCCTATAGTGTAGATCATGAGAGAAGGATGTGGCAATCCACTCTGGAAGCAATTTTGGAACACTCAACCATTGAAAACCCTATGATGGTCACTATGAGTCGAACATGACTTGACGGCACCTAAGAAAAAGAATAGTGTAGGTTTGCTAGCAGTGAATTCTAATTCACCTGAAAATGCCTATATTTGAACTTGATTCTCAAGAGAATTCTGGATTGACAATTTTTTCTTTTTGATTTTTACAAATACTTCATTCCTTTGGCCTCCATGACTTGTGATGAAAATCAGTGCTGAACTGAATTGATGTTCCCTTGTATATAGTACGTCATTTTTTCTTTTGCAACTTTCCAGATTTGTTCTTTATCTTTTTCTTCCCAGTATTATGGTTTGAATCTGAAATGTCCCCCAGGAACTCATGTGCTGAAGGTTTGGTCCTCAATACAACAGTGTTCAGAAGTGGAGTTTGGGGGAAGTGATTGGATCATGAGGGCTCTGCTCTCATCAATGGTTTAATCTATTCATGGATTCATAATTGAATAGACTATTGGGAGGTGGTTAAAACTGTAGGAGGGGGCCTAGTTGGAGAAGTAGGTCACTGAGGGCATGCCTTTGAAGGGTCTATCTTGTTCCTGACCCCTAGTGCTCACTCGCTCTCGTTCTCTCTCCCCCTACACCTCTCTCTGCTCCTAGTTGCCAGGAGGTAAGCGGCTTTGCTCCACCACCTGCTTCCTGCCATGATATTTTTGCCTTGACAGAGGCCCAAAGTGTTGGGACCAAATGACCATAGACTGAAACTTCTGAAACCATGAGCTAAAATAAATTTCTCTTTCTTTTGAGTTGTTTTTTTCAGTTATTTTGCCACACCAACAGAAATTTGACTAACACATACTTTGACTATGATGCATCTTTCTTTTTTTCTTTCTTTTTTTTTTTTTTTTTTTTTTTTTTTTTTTTTTTTTTTTTTTTTTTTTTTTTTTTTTTTTTTTTTTTTTTTTTTTTTTTTTTTTTTTTTTTTTTTTTGCGGTACTGGGGGTTGAACCCAGGGCCTTGTGCTTGCATGCTTTGCAAGTGCTGGACCACTGAGCTATACCCCCAGCCCATTTTTTTTACTTTTTGAGACAGGGTCTCACTAAGTTTCGCAGACTGCCCCTAGTGGTCTCGAACTTGTGATCCTCCTGCCTCCGCCTCCCGAGCCGCTGGGATTACAGGCATATGCCACCGCACCCGGAGCCCTGTGATGCATCTTTCACTTAGGATAATATCTATTGCTCTTTCTCAAGTTCACGACTTCCTTTCATCTCCTGGATATTAAATCCAGCCAGTAAAATTTTATTTCTGAAATTGTATTTTTCAGTTTAAAAATTCCATTTAATTCATTTTTAATCATTTCTTTCTTTATTGAGTGGTTATAATCACCATTTAATCCTTGTTCTAATATCTGGATCATCTCAAGGTCATTTTCAGTTAATTTTCTTTTCTCTTGAGAAAATATTCCTTTTTGGTGGGTCTTTGTTTTCAGATAAATTTAGATTGTATATTGGTCATTATAAACTTTAGTTTGTAGACAGGTTTTTTGTTTGTTTATTTGATTGTTTATTGTAGGGCTGGGATTCAAACCTAAGGCTTTGCACATGCTAGCCAAGTACTCTACCACTGAGCTACATCCCCAGCCCAGTTGTAAATAGTCTTGATTCAGTTATTCTTCTCTCATGAGAACTACAAACTGTTTCTTAGAGGGCAGTTCCCACATCTGTTTCAATACTTTCCCTTAATCTGAATCTCTATTAGTCTGCTCTGCATATGTGCGGTTCAGGGACTGCTGAGAGATGTGGGTGCCCAGTATGTGGGGTCCTCTCTTCAGCTCTTTCTCTTCTATGATTCCTCCACTCTCCCCTGTAGCCACAAGTTCCCTTGCTTCAGCTCTCTGGTTTCCTAATCCAGAAAGACAATCAGTTTTTCCATCACTATCCCTGCTACCTCCAGCATCATGTCAGCTGCACCTGGCCCCAGGAAAGAAGCCACAAAAGAAAGAACTCCCCTCCTGAGAGGGTGTGCCCTCCTCCCCAAGTCTGTCTGCTTCTGGTCACTCTCCAGTGCTTCTCGTTCCTTATCCAGACTTATAGTTGAGTTTTATAGGAGAGTCTGTCTGGTAAGATCTTACTCTGTCATTACTGGAAGCAGAAAACCCAGGAGGATCTTTTTAAAAAGGAAATATCACACCACTCCCCTACTATAATCTTATAAATATCTTATCATTGCCTTTAGAATAAAGTCCAAAATCCTTAGTGTGACCTTCAGTTAAGACTCTTGAGCAGGAAACAACAGGCACTTGCATTAGTGAGAGTTCTCCAGAGGACCAGAATAGAGAATTTTATTATAAGGTGTGAGTTCACATGATTATGGAATCTAAGAAGTCCCACAATCTGCCATCTATAAACTGGAAAAGTCAGGGGTGTGGCTCAAAGTCCTGACAGCCAGAATGCTGAGGCAGTGGTGCAGATTTCAGTCCAGCTCTGAAGGCCTGAGGACCCACAGTGCCAAGGGCAAGAGAAGATCCACTTCTCTCTCAAGTGTTCAGATGGAGAGTGAATTCAACCTCCAGCCTTTTGTTCTTTTCAGGACCTCAGCACATTGGATGAGGACCATCTACTTTACTCAAACCACCCATTCAAATGCTAATCTCTTCCAGAAACACCCTCACCAGTTCCTCCATAAATAATGCTTATCCAACTATCTGGGCAACTCCTGGCTCAATCATGAAATTAATCACCACACTACCCTCAAATGAGATTTTGAGGATGGTTTGAAGAAGAGACTACAAGGAGTTAAATGAAATAAGAAGAGAGGATAAGGCATTCTGGGGCTGTGAAACATAGAAAGCCATTGTGATTCCTGGGCCTGAATCGGCTGAATGAAAGAAGAGTGTAATCAGAACCAAAAAGCTTGACCCAGAGAAATGAGGTTACCCAACAGGAACTGTTGTTGTGGGATACAGTCCCTGCCAGAACCTGAACGCCTGACCAGGGAGAGAGCAGGAGGAGAAAGTCCTGACCTCTCTCCCTTCGCTTCTCTGATCTCCTGCTGATGCCTCCCATTTTCCAACCCAACAGGAAGCCAGAGAGCCAGGGAGCCCAGGTGATCTATCTTCAGTGGTCAGCCTCCTGGGATGCAGAGCTGGCCAGAGAGGACCTACTCTAGCCTGGACTTGTCCTGGATGCCTTTCAGGTCCCCACACAACTGTCTACCTTCCTCTACCACATCACTTACCTTCTATGAAGGCTTTCCCCGTTTTGCCAGTCATACCCCCTGTTCCGCCTCCTGTGGGCACCTGACACATAAATTCCTCAGGGATGTCTGTTATGACTCCCCAGGCTACATAACGTCTCCTGTGTATATCTCCCTAACACTCCCTGTACTTCTCTCTTACCACACCATGCTCACGCGTGAATCATTGCTCAGGGGTTGTGATGCGCTAGTTATTTCTCTAGGCTCTGCCTTCCCCAACAATTGCCACTCAAGGAGGGCAGCAGCAGTTCTCTTTAGCTCACCCCTCTTTCAGCAGTGCCAGCATATGCAAGTACTCATTAGCCATGTGCAGATTGTTTAGTGTGCATATCTATCTCTCTTGCTGGAATATGAGAGAATTGATTATGTTCTACTAATTTCTGTACACCTATCTCCTAACATCATGCCTACCAAATAACAAGCCTTCAATTGTGATGGGAAACATTAATAAATATATAAGATCATTTGTATTTTAAGCCTATACCATATTGGAAAGTAACAATCCCATTAATGTCCACTGTGAGAGGTCACCATTTAGCCAGGCGTAGTGGCACATACTTGTAACCCAGCACTTAAGAGGTAGAAGCTGGAAGATCATGAGTTGGAAGCCAGCCTGGGCTACATAGTGAAATGCTGTCTCTAAATACCAAGGGCTAGAGGTGTGGCTCAGTCGTGGAGGGCTTGCCTAGCACATGCAAGGCCCTGGGTTTGAGCCCCAGCACACACACACACACACACACACACACACACACACACACACACACACACACACACACACACAAAGGTGCCCTTTTCTTTATTTGTCCTAAAATTGCCTCCTCCAAGCTTAGCAGGCTATTCCCCTGCTCCTGTTTTGTGCCTTCAGATCTGGTAACCAGGTATGGGCCCACCTTTCCACCCTGCTTCTGCAGCCCTCACTTCTCTCAATTCACACTCGTTTGACTTTCCTGTCCAAAGGGATGTCATCTCTGCAGTGTATACTTGGCCAGACTTCACACCCCAGGCTACTTTATTCCTCTCCTCCAGAATTTCTCACACTCCATCAGGGATTGATTAACTAAAATCGGAAATGTCCATGGCATTGTGTTCAGCCGCTGGGCTCTCACATCAAGGAAGGACGGGGCTTCTCCTTTCCCTCCAGTCTTTGTCATAATGGGCAAGTCAATCAAATCCTGAGAAGGTCAGATTCTTCATCTATAAAATAGCAATACTATCTACCATTGTATTGTTGTTGTTAGGTGCCGTAGAGTCATGTCCAACTCATAGTGACCTTCATAGGGTTTTCAATGGCTGATTGTTTCATAATTGCCTTGGGAGTGTATTGCCACATGCTTCTCCTATTTTTGTGGTGCTGGGAATCGAACCTGGGACCTGAGACACTGCAGAGCGGCATTTTACCAACTGAGCTAAATCCCAGCTCACTATCTACCATACCAGTTATGTATTGCTTAGTAACAAACCACCCAAAATCTTAGTGGCTTAAAATAGTCATTTGATTTGCTCATGGTTCCATGAGTCAGCCATTTAGGTCGAGTTCAGCAGGCAGTTCTGCTGGTCTTGCTTGGGGCTCACACATGCAGCTACAGCCAGAGACTGGCTGGTTTTGGGGGGCTTGACCAGGACTACTTGCTCTGCTCCAAGAGGTCTCATCCCCTACAGGCTAACTGAAGCTCCTTCATGTGATAGCTGAAGAGTTCCCAGCAACATGACTAGGCAGAGCCCTGATATACAACCACTTTTCAAGCCTGTGTTTGCATTAGGATGGCTCATCACAAGGCCGAATCCAGAATCATTGACAAAGGCCCAGACCAAGGCATAGATACAGGAAAGATGATTCCTTGGGGACCTTGACAGCAACAATCTGCCATACCTGGAGCAAGCATACAAACCATCTGCAAATGCAGATGTATATGTAATTACATATGCAAATGCAGATGTAGTATATGTAATTACACCATCTTAATTTTATCTGTGATGTATTTGAGGTCTTTCAATGTCCTCTGTTAGTATCAAGTCTCTTTGGGATGGTGTCGTGGGTTGAGTTGTATACCCTAAAACAATGTGTTAGAGTTCTAGCCTCCAGTACCTCAGGATGGGGTTATTTGGAAGTAGGATAATTATAGATATAAGTAAGTTAAGATGAGGTCATACTATAATAGGGCAGGGCCTTAGCCCCATATGACTGGCCCTTAACCCAATAAGGTGATGATTATAACTCAGAAATCCAGAAGGAGAAGACCACTAGAGACAGAAGCAGAGACTGAAGGTATGCTGCCACAAGCCAAGGGACATGTAGGGCCACCAGAAGATGGACTAGGAAATATCCAAGAACCATGGCCTGCCACCTTGATTTTGGAATTATAGCCTTTTAGAACTGTAAGACAAAAAAAAAAATTCAGTAATTTTAAGCTACCCAGTTTGTGACACATTGCTGTTGCAACCCTAGGAAACTAACACCTTTAACTCCCATTAGCTTCATCTAAGAGGCATGAAGCAGAAAGAACATAGAGTCTTCACTGGGAGCCAGGAGTCTAGGCCACTTACCACATGTGGAACTTGGGCAAGTCACTTCACCTCAGCTTCTTCCTCTGTTCAGAGAGAAGGTTGTAGTAAGTCCCTGTTTTAAAAGTGTGGCATGGATGTACTATGATAAGGTACTTAAGATGGTTTTCCATGGGCATATGGGCAGACATGTTTAAATTTTAATGTTTAATGTGAATCACGGTTATCTTAAACATACACGACATAGTAAGGCTGGTTTTCTGTCTAGCTTGGAAGTATGAAAACATGCAGCATTTTGAGAAATCTCATTGAAATAATACTCTGAGTAAATAATAGAACAGTTGGCATATGTAGGCAGCAAAAACTGTGAACGTTGTATGTGAAAGACTGACATTGGTGTAAACACTGAACTATATATTCCACAAAAAAAAATTCTTCCAGATCATAAATACTAGGACTCTGTGGATCTATAATGAGACCCACCAGAACAGCCCACAGGCGAGGCTCTGGAGGGAGACAAGGAGGCAGTTTATGGAAAGATGAGAGAAGCTTGGGCAGCTCTGCAGCTCCCACGAGGGGCAGTGAGCCCCTGGACACCCTTGGGAAGTGTCCTTTGATTCAGTGGGTGTCTGCTTTTTACCCGCCATGTACCATTCCCTTCATTAACCACCACCTCATTGCTGCCTATGTCAAGCTATGTCTTATCCTATTTAAGCCTCCATGACTGAAAGACCCAGGTCCTGGGATACATGCCACCTCCCCTACTCAAGAAGCAGATGGTAATAAGTATCAAGTCAGGAAGCTAGAGACTCTTACAGTTGGACTTGGCTCTGTGCTGTGTTCTAGTTTTCATGCACGGGTATAATATGGGGTCACATTGGACTATAAGCAGCTAATGGGTGTCTGAAGAACAGGTAAGGAGGATAAAAGAGCTCATGGAAGGAGCATGGGCTTCCATGTAAGAAGCATGAGCTCACAGAAGACCCCAGATGCTAGGCGAGAGCCCAGAGTGTGTCCAGCCTTGGGCGCATCTTGCTGAATGCATCCTGGCTCCTATGGATACAAAGCCATTGGCAAGACAACTCTTCCATTGTGATAGGCTCTTACAATCCTCAGTGTTCTTCTCTGTGATGGGCTGCAGGCTTCTTCCTAGTAATTTAGGGTCTTTGACCCTCAAGCAATCACCTGGCTTGGCCCCTGCCTTTGGACAGGGAAGGTATTGTCACTCACATTCATCATAGAAGACAATGGAAGCCCAGAGAGCTGAAACAGCAGGGAGGGGGCACCTGTTTTCCAGTTCTGTGATTTCCCACTGTGCATCTCTTCTGCAGCACCTACATAACTCACCTTTCTGTCACAAATACTGGAGACGAAATACTTTATAAAGAGAAAGGGTTTATTTAGGCTCATGGTGTTGGAGGTTGCTGACCATGATCACAAGGACACCTTGTACTTGGGCCCCTGCTGGTGGGCAGGGGGTCAAATATATCATGGCGGAAGCACACAGCAGAGCGAAGCCTTTTGGCTCATGGGCAGCAGGCAAAAGAGAGAAAGAGGAAAAGCTGAGGGTCCCACAAGCCCCTTCAAGGGCACACCCTCAATGACCAGAACACCTCTTCCTAGACCCTACCTCTGAAAGTTTCCACCTCCTCTCTATAGTACCATGCTGGGGACTAAGCCTTTAATATGCGGGCCTCTGGGAGACCTGTCAGGTCCACACTATAGCAGCATGTGAGATATGGATCACGTTTCTCACCCTCCCTCCAAGCCCTGTGCTGGCTCTCACAGCCCCCGAGAAATCCTAAGGGAAAGCCCACCTACCAAACATACCTATGTGGTTTCTGTTCCATTGTGAGCACTGACTTGCTAAGTTCTGGATTGTCACTCATTGGCCCTTATTCTGCATCCAATAATATTGGATAATATTCAACATTCTGCATTCAGTAATATTCTGCATCTTCCACATAATAAGCCCTTCTTGCTTCCAGCAGCCCTCCACAGACTCGAAAAGATCCCGTTTGCACACATACAAATCTTCTCTAGACTAAACATTGCCAGTTCCCTCAACCGCTCCCAATGACATAGTTTCCAAGTCCAAACACCGTCATTGTGGTCTCCTGGGTGTTTTTATGTGGCACTCAGACCCAAGTACGCGTCTAGATACAGTGCTGTTTTACAGCACCTGCTGTATACACCAGTCTAGTTGTACTTCTGTTAACGAAGCATTGAGTTTCTGAGCAGCCACAGGACACTCAGGACTCTTGGCAAACATGTAGTCCACTAAATTCCTAAGTTATGAACTTCCATTTTCATACCTTTTACTCATGCAGTATATTTTTTTTAAATCCCAGATAGTGGCATGGGTGATCTGCCCACCTCCTTCAGGTATTTGCCTAAGTGTCTCCTGGTTAGGTGTTCTGGACAAAACCACTAGGAACCCAGGCCTTTGCCTAAACACCCTTCTCTAGCACTCCCTATTCCCTTCTTGGCATTATTGTTCTCTGTAGTATGTATCACTATTTGACATACTAATCATTGTACTTATTCTTTAAAAAATCTGTTTTCCTCTATTAGAATGTAAACTCATTAAGAGAAGGCCTTTGATCAATTTATCCACTAATACACACACACATACCCACACAGATGGTGCCAAAAATGCATACACATTTTAGATATTAAACTTATAGTATTCAACATGTACCAATAACAAAAGGTGAATACAAGCCACATTTGGCTTCTGCAATACAAGAGGTGCTCAAAGTGGTTACTATCATAATTCAATTCAACTCCAAAAAGTATCACATAGAAGCCAGTTGCAGTGGCACACACCTGTAATCCCAGCAACTCGGGAGGCTGAGGCAGGAGGATTGCAAGTTCAAGGCTAGAAGCTGCCTGTATAACTTAGTGAGACCCTGTCTCAAGATGAAAAATAAAAAAGAGGCAGAGGGTACCACTCAGGAGGCCACTGTCTCTGCCCTTACTGCGCCCATCCTAGCGTGCACCCGGGCTATGCTCACTAAGTGATGCCAACAGGCTGACAGGATAGGGTGTGATTTTCTTGCAACATTAGAGAAAAATTAAGTGCTAACAATGCATATGGAGCTGGGTCCAGGGTGACAGGAGTTCCAAGAAGAGTTAAGTCAGAGTGAGTGGGAGAAATCTTTTTTTTTTTTTTTTTTTTTTTTTTTTGGTGGTACTGGGGGTTGATCCCAGGGCCTCATGCCTGCATGCTTTGCAAGTGCTGGACCACTGAGCTGCACCCCCAGCCCTTTTATTTTTTTTTCCTTACTTCCTGAGACAGGGTCTCGCTAAGTTACATAGACTTCCTCTGGTCTCAAACTTGCAATCCTCCTGACTCCGCCTCCCAAGCTGCTGGGATTAGAGACGTGCGCCACCATGCCCAGCTGGTGGGCGAAATCTTCAAGTGGGTCATGGGGCTCAGGTCCAGAAGGATGCATGGGACCCAGACAAGAAGAAAGGAGGAAGGAGGACATTGTGGATGGTGACAGGGCAGGGGTGATGACAATATGTTATAGACAAAGGACGGAATCGGGATCAACCCAGGTGTGGGGCTGGGAGGGTGACAAGGGGCCAGCATTCGTGTAGAGGACAGGGGAGAAACCCCTTTGCTCAGGTGAATTAGCCTCTTCTTTCTCCTGTCCTCCTCCACCTGGATCAGCCAAGGCAGCAGGTCCAGAGCCTCTCTGACACAGCTGACAGGCATCCTTGCTAACAGAGACCTTTTCTTCTCCCAGCAGAGCTGGCAGCTCCTTAGATTTTCTTCCTGCCCTTCCTCCACAGGCTTTTCCTCCATGGGCAGCAAGTTCTGGAGCAGGGAGCCCCCACATACTCACTTGCACCAAGTCCAAGCCTCTGGGCTCTGAGGTCAGGGACGGGGGCAGGTTTGGCCAGCAGGTCCCTTCCTTCTTGGATCGGACAAGGAGTGGGCAGGTCCCAGGCAGCTCTGCGGAACATTTCTATTGCACAAAAGGCCGACTCAGCCCTCCTTCCTGCCAAGGTCAGCAAGCCACGTTCCCAGTGGTTTGGGTGTGGGGGTGGCTGCCCAGAGCCTGCATGGACCCACAGGAGCTGGGCAGCTTCTGTCCCCACAAGGCAGCACCCGGTCCCTTGGATCTCTGCCTTCCCCTGAAGCCTTACATCCTGTCTCCACCACTCACTGTGCTCACCACTGGCAGTGGGGACCCCGGCCTGGGCTGAGCTGGGCTAGGAGAGGCTGTCTGAGAACAAGAGACCCAAGGGAGAGTGGGGGCAGGCTGACAACAGTATCACTTGTTAACACAACTTCAGGTAAAGGGACAGGAGTGTTTGTCTCCTCACCCCATCACTGCCCCGATCAGCCACACCGTGCACGATCTCCTCTGATACTGCTGAAACCATATGCAACGGGACACGATGTAAAGAGGAAAACAGGTGGGAGCTGGGTCCCTGCCTATGGGATTTGGAACATTACAGAGTTGTTGTAGCTTTTTGCTTTAGGAATCAGCAGAAGAAGAGGCGTTTGGGAGTCGGGGCAGTCTAACGGGAGGATGAGCCTCCCAGTTTATTTCATGTGTGCAGGATGGCCACTTCCTGATCTTTGGGCTTCCTTTTTGTCCTCACAAATCCTACTCCAGCTCAGGCATGGCTGTCTGGGAAGCCATCCATCCCTCATCCGGGTCTCGGAGCCAGGGATCCTGACGCTTGCTTGTTCTCAATGCGTTGGCTCGCCTGGCATGCAGTGGGGCACCGCTGAATGAGACAGCAGATGGATCCACACCAGGTGCCCCTAAAGCAACTCAATTCTTGGTGAGACACAGAGATGACAGGAGAAATAGAAAAGAGGGGCACAAACAGCAAGCCAAGCCCCGGAGCAATATGTGAGGCCATCAAAAGTGTTTTCCCCAAACAGTTGCTTAAATTAAAGCTCAGGACGCACCCCAGGGACCAGTACTGGACTGGCCCTCCGCAGCCCACCACAGAGTGAAGCAGGGAGCCTGTGTCTCTGCGGTGGCATTAAAGAGTGTGACCAGCCGGATGGGTGCCCCTCTCCCAAAGGCAGGTCCACTGCTGAGCCCTTTGTAAGTGAGACCCGGGACTCCCTGTTTAATTAGAATTCCTGCCCGGGATGAAGGCTTGTGGCTGCCAGCCCGGGCCTTCAGCCATTGGTCACGGCCCATAAAGGCCACACACAAGTCACAGAGCCCAGGCAGGGTGGCCTCCCCGTGAAAGGGGTCTCAGAGGTCTCTGTGGTTCCTCCGTCGGCACCCCTGGTCCCCAGGACTCCACCAAAAGCCCCTTCTCTGCAGGACACATGTGTCATGTCACCTGCCAAGGCTCTGGGCTGCCAGTGCCCACTCAGTTGGTCTCTGCTCTCTCCCCAGGCCTTCCACAAGGCCAGAGTGGCCCCACCCAACCTTTGATCCCAGCGGCAGGGCTGCCATTCAAATTTCCATGTGTCCCCTATGGCTGCATGGTTGGCAGGAACACCTCAGCAGTCCATGTGACAAGGGCCAGTAGTCAAGAAGATTTACATCGAGCAAACATTTTTAAAGCTGTGAAATGTGCTGTAAACTACACGCTACCGATGGAGGCCATGGGGGCTGGGGGCTGCTTGTTCCACCATGTTCCCCAAAGGCTCCAGCAGAAACTGCAGATGCTAGAGGGGGAAGCCCAGCCTGGTCAGCTCCAGCAGCTCAGAGGCTGTGCCCACCAACGAAAAAGTGCCTTCCTGCAGATCCACATAGTATGACCCTGAAGCCACCAAATATCCCATCACAGACACCCCAGAAGTTGCTTCAGACTCTACCTTTGATGCATCGTTCTCTCTTAACATTCTGGATCCTGCTAACATGTGTTCTCAGGGAAGTTAGCTTTTAAGGGATTAGCAGTCATTTACACTTTAGTGTGAGTGAAGGATCTAAGATTACTTTAGAGACTAAGTCATGTAAGTTAAGAGAAGTCCTACCCATTCACTGATGACAGAGTGGTTAAGGGCAGGTGGCTGGGGCCAGATTGCCAGGGCTTGAGTCCTAGAGCTGCCACTTCCTAGCCACTAACTAGCTTAGGCAAATTATTTAATTGTTGTGTGCCTCAGTTTCTTCAACTGTAAAAGAAGGAAATTTTTTGCACCTTCCTCCAATGTTGATGTAAGGACTAAGTCAGCTGTACATAGAAGGCATTTCAAGAACAAAGGTGAGCCTTACACTCTAAATAAGCACCATCAAAATGTTTCTAGTACAATCTATAGAGTGGGGGAGGAAACTGGGCAGTCTTAGCGTCCTACTGACACTACATGGCCCTGCAGGAGTCTCCTGAGGAAGAGTGAGTTCCTCTTTACTCCCTCACAGGGATCCTGGAACAGATAGGCAGAGAAAATTCAAAGAAGTCCCAGAGATGCCATGCCCACCCATGGCTCTGAACCCTCCACTCCACCTGCAAAAGTCCACTATGCAGGACCATCAACCTTTTGTCTCACAGGCAAATGTAGTGCCATGCTAATAAATCAATTCCTAACCAATAGGAGTCTGTAATAATCCCCCTCACTTGGCCCTTCAAGCCTGTTATATACAGCACCTAATTAACTAATAGCTGAGGTTTGGGACTCCCATCTCCTGGGAGACTCCTCGCCAAATCCCTTCCCTGAGCACTTCCCTGTTGTCCTTGGTGGTCTTGCTGATAGACTCTCACAGGGTGGATTGGCCCAGCCAGGAAACAGTCAAGCAATTAGAATGTGGGAATAGGGGGCCACTACACTAGTAGAAACGAGTGATAAATGAATACATTCAATTAATTAGCTAAAACATTCCATCATTACTCAGACGTAATGTCCTCCTATAAGGCCTAATCTGAATGCTACTATTAAGAAAGGTCAATAAATCATCATGTTAATTTAGGGGAAGCTCTCCATTTGTTCTATCTCCCCACTTAAGTATTTTCAGAATATTCATATTCTTCAAGATATAGCCTTAACTCATTCATGCATTATTCACACATCCCCTAAAATCATTTATTGAACACCTGTTGAGTCCCAAGGCATGGAGCTAAGCAAGTGAGATACAAACCTGAAAGAAAAAAGAAAGAAAGGAAAGAAAGAAAGAAAGGAAATAATGTCCTCTTTTTATTTATTTTTAAGCTTGCCTCTGTTAATTTCTATTTTTGTGTTTCCTTTATAATGATTAACCATCAGAATCTCAAGGGAAACGATAGAAACCATTCATAATTTTTAAAAGCTCCAGGTATTTGTGATCCTGAGCCTACCCTTCCTAATGCCTAGTAGAAATCACCCACCTTCTGACTTCTGGACGTCCTCTGTAGCCACTTCTCCAGCCCACACTGTAACATCCTGACATCACCATAGCACAGAAGGTAAGGGACTAAACTGGGGACCTGTCCTAACTGCCTGCATTGTTCACTAGCTCCTTGGGCATAGATTTTCCTTTTCTATCCTAAGTGCCCCAGCTACACACATGCCAGCACTGTCATGCCTGGGTTGATCTGGTTCTGTGTCAGGTTTACCAGTAGGCTCACAGTCATGTCCTGCACCACTGCAGGTTTTGAACTCTTTTCAGAAGAGTGGGAGAAGTGGCTGGGAGCACGGAACCCAGTCATGGAGAAGGGCTGAGTGGTGGCAGTCACATACCACCTCTGAAGACATGTCCAGTTACTTGCCTTAAAGGGTGTGACAGGAAAGGGGCTGTGCTTTCTGAGACTTTGGCACCTTGAATGAACCCAGGACATCACCTCTATGGGCAGGACAGGAGGAGCTGGGGGGGGGCGGGACTTGAGAGAATAGCTCCTGCAAAGAAGGACAGCAAGAATGACTGGAAAGAAGCTGTGACCCAAGGCCATCCCCTCAGCACTCAGTAGCACATCCAGGGAGTGGCTTCAGGAGGTGCACCCTCAGCACCCACAGAGATCCGAGAGTTTGCCATGGAGGACATGGGGACTCCAGGCTCGCACATTAACACCAGGCTCAATAAACATTCTGGAATCAGGGACAGCTGTACTGTACCTGTGTGCAGTTGCCCAGAGAAATGACATAAAGATGAAGATGACCAAATGAGCTCTAAACTTCGGTAACCTGTGGACCTATTTTCATTGTCAAAAATCTAGACGGACAATGTCAATGAGAACTGACCACGGATTGTCAAATATAGTTATAAAATCACACACACACACACACACACACACCAGAGAAAGGTTAGGTTAGGTTGGTATCCTCCCCCTTTTGTAGATCTTTTCTCCCTGCTTCCAGCATCTTCCACGGCCCTCACCATCATCACCCTGCTGTGCTATTGCCATTGTTCTCCCTGAGGAACTTAACTGAGGAATCTGAGAACCACAGCCTGTGCAGAGGGCTGGTCAAGGAAAAGAAGTGGGAGGGAGGGAAGCTAGGAGTACTGCCTTGAATCAAACCCTAGAGCTAGAGGGGCCAGGCAGGGGGCCACCACGCCCATCCCACCTATAGCACATCCTGCCCCGCCCATCACCTCTGCTCAGGGCCCCTAGAGGAGCCCAGGGCTGGCTTGATGGGACCAGAGTAGGTCCACAGGTGGTCCCTGGGCACCTGACCCTGGGAATTCTGCCCACAGGCCAGTTGCCACCTTTTAGAATGAAGAATTCTGCTCATCTGACTAGCTAACCCCTTTGGCAAAGAAGAAAAGGAAAAACTGGGAAGCTGGTCAGAAATGAGACACACCAGGAGAAGTGAATGTGCCTTGATAGGGATGTGAGAGCCCAGAGAGGAGCGGCTTCCTGGAGCCACCAAGCAAAGGGCAAGGCTATTCTAGCTCAGGGGCCCCTGCACTCTCCAAGGGGTCTGGGAAAGTGTTGGCTCTTTGGAATGACAGAACCAAGCAAAGCCACACCTGAACTGCATGGATTGTTTTGTATGGAGCTTCCAGATACATCCTTAGCCGTATGCCTTAGCCTTCTGCATGTGCTTGGTTTCCTTCCCTCTTCTCTAGCATGTTGCAATGCTGCCATAGGTCTTGCCAGGATGCTGGCACCACGCTGTTTGGACCATCCAGCTACCAGACCATGAGTGCTGGGGTCCGCTCTGGCCCAGCAAAAGACCACAGAGCTTCACCTCAACACCAGTTCCCTCGGGGACCCTCGGGAGCGGGCAAGAGCTGGTCGGTGGCACCAAGAAGGACCTTGGGAGCCTTCAAGAACAAACGGGAACTTTATTAGGCTACTCCTTTGCAGGAGAGCCTAAAAACCATATAGTTCTATACAATAGCTCTGTAGCTGGCAGCACAGGTTGCTGCTGCAACACTGGGATAATAGCTCTATATTAAAGTGCCAAACAGTCCTGATTTCCTCGCTGGCTGCACTGATGATCAAGATGTTGCCTCTCTCCAGTCGTCTTCTCCTCTCATATCCTCCCCAGAGTATGTGTGTGGCGGGGGAGGGTTGAGAGCTCTTCTTGGCTTGCTCGAGGTCTTCTTTCTTGACCTCAGAGTCTTGCCTCTTGATGGCTTGATTGAAGGTTGAGACAATGGAGGCGGCGAAATCAGGTGCAGAGTGTAGTAATCAGTCAAGATCAGGAAGAAAGGAATAGAGCCCTAAGGTAATCGGTGGTCTACTTACATACTCTCTAGGTGGGGTGTGAACCAGGGTGCAACCAATCAGAATGGCTCATGCCAAGAGGATTGGGGAGTTAGGTGCAGACTGGACCAATCACTGAACTTTCCTTAGTAACTAATTGGATAGCTCTGGGCAGCCAATCAGGCTAAAAAAGGCCACACCAGAGCTGGGCTGTTTGAGGGCCATCTTAAATCACTTGATGGGAGAGGTAAGAGGTTAAGGAGAGACCACAGGTAAAAGGTGAACTGGTACTTAAGTAGATTAACTCTTAGGGAATCAAATAGGTCCCAGTCTAAATTCCTGGGTTAAGACTAATCAGATGTGGCAGAAACAGGGCAGGATCTGGGGAGGAGCCAGACCTCAGCCGGGACCCAGTGGGCCTCGGCCCCGGCACCCTCCTGATCCACCTCGGGGGTGTCCAGATAATTCCCTATATATGAGAGGAAAGAATCCTCTTTATAAGTTACCCAGCCTCAGGTATTTTGTTACAGCAATGCAGAACAGACTAAGACACCCCTTCTAGTTTGGGTGGCCTACTCCCTGGCTCTGCCTGAGCCATACTACTGTGGCATCCAATCGCCTCAGATCTCGGAAGCTTAGCAGGGTTGGGCTGGTTAGTACTTGGTTGGGAGACTGTCTGGGAACACCAGGTGCTATAGCCTTGGGAGAAGGACCTGGAAACCCATTCCCAAAAATCAATCAGTCATTGAAAACCCTATGAATAGCAGAGAAGCATCAACAATACTGTTTTGCTTGTTGTATGTAGGGTCGCTATTAGTTGGATACTGATTGGATGGTACCTAACAGCAACAACAACAACTCCCTGGCTCTATGGCTGCCTCAGAGCCCTTGCTGGCTGCTCTGAGATGGTGGGCTCTGAGCTGATGGCCTTGCCCCCATGTCTGCCCCCCATTCTGTATCTGGAAACCCCATACAAAACAATCCATGCAGTTCAGGTGTGGCTTTGCTTGGTTCTGTCGTTCCAAAGAGCCAACACTTTCCCAGACCCCTTGGGGAGTACAGGGGCCCCTGAGCTAGAATAGCCTTGCCCTTTGCTTGGTGGCTCCAGGAAGCCGCTCCTCGTTGGGCTCTCTTGGGCTTTGTCACATCCCTATCAGGGCACGTTCACTTCTCCTGGTGTGTCTATTCTGACCAGCTTCCCAGTCTTTTCCTTTTTTATAACAAGGACTAATGCTTCCACTGCTTTTGGATTATGGTGCTGGAGACGAATATTGAGTATACCATGGACTGCCAAACAACCAACAGATCTGTCCTAGAAGAAGTGCAACCAAAGTGCTCCTTGGAAGCAAGGATGGCTAGGCTGCATCTTACATATTTTGGACATGTAATCAGGAGGGAACAGTCCCTGGAGAAGGACATCATGTTTGGGAGAGTGGCAGGTCAACGAAAAAAAGGAAAACCCCCCACTAGATGGATTGACACCTTGGCTACAACAATGGGCTTAAACATAAATAAAATCATATGTCTGGAACAGAGTCAGAGAGTTTCATTCTGCTGTACACGGGGTCACTATGAGTCAGACCTGACTCGATGGCACCTAACAACAAGAATGCTTCCATGAGAGTAGAGCTTACCTGACCCAATTACCTTACACTCGGCAGCACCTCTTAAAGTTCCCACCACCTCACCATCCCCACAATGGGGACCAAGCTCCTAGCACATGAATCTTTGGGGAACAGGCCATACCCAAACCACAGCAGAGACATGTGCCTAAGAGGAGACTCTGCTACACCTTGAACACTGCTCCCAAGAAGAACCCCTAAACCTCTCCACTTGGACAAAGGGTTGGTAAGGTAAGGAATCCTCTGCCTCGCTTCCCTTTTCTGCTCCTAGCCACTTCTAGTAGAGAGACAGGGCAGAGGGATCTCTCCACTCCTCCTCCTACTCTCTAGGCAACTGGAAGCCTCAACGGCCACCTGCCCAGCAGCCAGGAGACAAGCCTCACACTGTGCTTTCCGTTGAAGTTTTGAATCACAAACAGGACTGAGCCTTACATGCTGGAACGAGAGTGTGCAAGTGACTAAAAGCAACAGGAGACATTAAGAGATGCCCTACCTAGCAGGACCAAGAGTCCACCCTGTCTAGCATACAAATAGAAGCAGCCACTGAAAAATAATCATGCCATTTCAAGCTCACACTCTGGTGAATCGAGACTTTTCCATCTACCAGTTCCAAAGGGTTTCCCTGAACCTGACCTGTAAAAGCATTCAGGCTGCTGCCTCCACCACACAGGCAATGAGCACCCTTCATGGTGCACTTGGAAGCCATCTTCCTGCAGCAGTGATGTGCTCAGGTGAGAACAGGTCCCAGCCTTCTTCACTCCAAAGGCAGACATCAGACGACATTGGCAGCCATAGAAAGGTCTTTTAGAAGCATCCATCCTCAGAGGACATCAGTAGCCGTCCCTGCCGATCACAAGGGTCAGAAATCAGAGAACTTTCTCCGAGGAAGAAAGGCTAAGTAATGACTGTCAGGCTACCAAGAAGCCAGCTCCACCATGTTTTTGCAGTAGCGAGCTTTCTAGGGAGACACACACCAGGGAGCAAAATGCTAGGTGCACTTGACTTCTTGAGCATACCATGGGTCCAGAGCAAAGTGGGAAGAAAGCATTCTGATCAATGCTGCACTGTGGAAACAGGTCAGAAGAAAAAGTAGGAGGAGCTTGCGTTTTGCTAATAGTCAATACAGCAATAAACTTTGCTAGAGTGTGGGGTGGAATGATTCAGTTAGCAACAATTTACCAAATTTGTATGGAGACCCCATTGTATGGAAGACATAGTGTTAGACTCAATTAAGAATAGGAAGATGAGTAAGGCAGGGCCAATTTTAAAACATACCTAGGATGTTTTTTAAATTAATTAATTTATTTAGCAGTACTGGGGGGTTGAACCCAGGACTCTACCAACAAACACCTTTTTAATTTTTTATTTTGAGACAAGGTCTCACTAAGTTGCATAGGCTACCTCTGGTCTAGAACTTGCAATCCTCTTGCCTCAGCTTCCTGAGTCACCACAACACCCAACTCTGATTGCTTTTGTTAGGTGTCATCCAGTCAGTATTGACTCATAGTGACCCTACTTACAACAGGCGAAACAGTATTGTTACTGCTTCTCTGCTGTTCATAGGGTTTTCAATGGCTGATTGATTTTTGGGAGTGGGTTGCCAGGTCCTTCTCCCAAGCCTACAGTATCCGGTGTTCCCAAGCAGTCTCCCATCCAAGTACTAGCCAGGCCTGACTCTGCTTAGCTTCCGAGATCTGACCGGATCAAATGCCACAGTGCTATGGCTGCAGGCCCTCTGATTGCTCTTAAGACTTGCTATTAGCCTTCGAGGTTCTACACTTTTACTACAATGCTCTAGTTATGGACTTAATTTATCCTGCCTGGGACCCCATGTGATTTCTGCAACTATGATGCAGGTCTCTTATCAACTCTGGAAAATTATTGGCCATTGCCCATTTAAATATTGACTTTTTTTTTTTCTTCCCCAGTCCTGGAGAATTGAACCCAGGGCCTCATGGATGCTTTTTTGCAAGTGCTCAACCACTGATCCACACCCTCAACCCATTTTTTTCTTCGTATTTTTGAGACAGGGTCTCATTAAGTTACACAGGCTGCCTCTGGCCTGGAATTTGTAATCCTCCTACCTCCACCTCTGGAGTTGCTGGGATTAAAGGCATGTACCACCACACCTGGCTTACATATCGACTGCTGCTCATCCTTTTTATTTTCTCTTTGTGGAACTTCTGTTAGATATATATTAAATCTTTTTAGTCTAAGCTCTATGTCTTTTAATCTTTTTAATATTTTATCTCTTTAGCCCTTTGCAATGAATTCTGTACATTTCTTTCCAGCTCTTAAATTTCAGTTTATTTACTATCTTCTGTTTTGTATAAATGTGCTGTTCCATTGTTGTTGTTGTTAGGTGCCATCAAGTCAGGTCTGATTCATAGAGACCCTATGTACAACAGGACAAAACACTCCCCAGTGGCTGATTGGGGGATTGTTTTGGGAGTGGATTGCCATGTCCTTCTCCTGTTTTTTGCAGTGCTGGGAACCAAACCCAGGGCCTCAGAGAGTACAGCGCAGCACTCTACCAACTGAGCTAACCCCAGCCCATGCTGTTTCATATAATTATTATAATTTCGGTGCTTCTACTTTTCATGTCATATGCCTGCCATTTTGCATCATATTTTTCTCTTTTCTTGGATTTTTTTTATTACTTTATTCATATCTTTAGTCATCTGGAGCATGTACTTTTAAGAACCCCCATCTTTGGACGTTCTCAGTCATATTCCTCTGACATGTGCTCAAAATGGATGGTTTCCTGGTAAGTTTTTAATTTTAAGCCCTCATTCAGTGAAACTCCATCTGTGAGGACCCTGTAAAGCCAGGATCGGGGTGTGTCCTTCCAGGGGGATTTTGTGTTTGCTTCTGCCAGTCTCCCCAGGCTGCTGAGATCATCAGCGTTGGCCCACTTTACCGTTGATGTCTTAGCTAGAGGATTCCTGGACCACCCGGGTGGTACAAATCAGAACCAAATTCAGCCAAGGTACAGGCTGTGACTACAAATTCTCAGGAGCACTTTTTCCCACCCAGGCCTAAGTAAAAGCCTTGCTGGCTCCTTCTGCTGGTGGGTGGATATGTTTAACTCCATTGTTTCACTGAGCATGTAGCCCATGAGTGATCCTAGCTTTCTGCACAAGCCGGAGTTCCAACCTCTCTGCGGCAGGCCCACGGCTGCATCTCCACAAAGGCTGAGACCCAAGCCCTTGGTGTCCCCAAGTCTGATCACAAACTGTCCAACTACCAGAGTTGCCTCAGTCCTTGATCATGAATTTTCTAGTGTGGTTTTTAGTTCACTCTTCAACTGTGGTCCTGGAGACTTCTTTTACTGTTTTATAAGGATATTTGTATTATATTACAATTATATTACAGAGTGAGTTTGTTCCACCACATATTATTTGTATTATATTGTATTATATTCAAGATTTCTAGCTGTTTTGTAGCAGAAGAGATTCTAAATTGTATGAGTTCACTGTATTGACAAATTAAAGGCTGATTTCCCACATAGATGTTGTTTCCTCCTAACACATTTGTTCAGATCCTTTGTGGCCCCATTTTAACATGACGATTGACTCTCTGGGGAACGTAGCTGCCTTAGCTCCTTCCTACCAAAGACCTGGCCTCTCTGTCTTTCAGATCCCGGGAATAGTGCTTGACTGGACCCGCTCACCTTATGTAGGCAGGGCTCTTCACTCCAAGACTCCTACAGGCTGTGGAAAGAGCAAGAAGGGGCTATTTTTGAGTCAAGTCCAGTCAGATGCAGCTGAAGAAGGAGAAAGTCTCAGAGCATAAGCACTGGGGTTTAATGCTGCCTCAAGCAGGAAATTTCTGTTGTGGTTTGGATATGTGTCCTCCAGACATCCACAGATTAAAGACTTGGAGACACTATTGGGAGGAGGCACTATTGGGAGGTGGTGAAACTTTTAGGGGGTGGAACCTAGTGAGAAGTCTTCAGGTTGTTGGAGGTATGCCCCTGAAGGAGATTGTGGGACGTTGGCCTTTCCTCTTCCCCATTGGCCTCTTGGCTGATGGGGTGAGTGAGTTTGTTCCACCACACGTTCCTACCATGATATGCTGCCTTGCCACAGGCCTGAAGCAATGGAGCCAACTAATGTGGACCAGAGCCTTCAAATCTATGAGACAAAATAAACCTTATCTCTTTGTAAGTTGGTTATCTCAGGCATTTCATTATAGTGAGAGAAAGCTAATGCAATTTCCTTTGAAGGGCCTATAGACACAGAGGGCACTGGCAAATACATTTCTTATGCACCTTTCTTCCAAGCACCATCAGAACAAGATACTGTCATGACCTAAATAGCATGTTACCCATGAACAAATGAGCAAACAGCTCATTTGAACAGCCAACCCACAGCCAAATGTAAGAGTTCATAAAGGTTTCAATGTGAAAGACAGTCTCTAATGAGCAGCTGGTCAACATTTTTGTCAATGATTTAGACATAGAGATCAAAGGGAGATTATAAACTTGATACTTGACACAAAGTTGAAAGGGACAGAGAACACATTCCAAAAAAGATTCAAATGGTTTAGACAGATTAGAATAAACAAGATTAAATTTAATCAGGATTAGGTAAAGTCCTGAAGTTAGGTCCAAAATACCAATTATGAAGTACAGGATTGCAGTGCCCTGACTTGGCAGCAATTCATAGACCAAAGACCTGGGGGGTTTAGTGACCATAATTTTAACCTGGCCCTGATTAGTCCTGATCAACTCCTACCCCAATCATATGGACCAGAGGACTCCCCAGTGTTTGCCCATCTTCATGGGCTTAGATTCGTACCTTGCTTCACCAGCCTCATACTCAGCTCTGTTTCTGCTTATTCTTGTTCCTCCTCCAAATTAGCCCCTCTAATTTTGGGCACAATTTGATTCCTGGGCCCTCTTCTCATATCTCCACTCCTTTCTCATTTTACTTGCAGTTCCTGTGTCTCTGAAAGCCAAAGCATGCTAGGAACTTTGGAAGAAACTAAGGATAAATTTTTCCTGGAGAAGAGACAACAGGAAGCAGTGCGAGCCTCTTCAAAGGGAAGAGGGAGCAGACAGGACCTGTGTTGCTCCAGCCAGAATATTCAAACTAGAGGGGAGTTGAAAGGACCAGATGTCTGTTTAATATAAACCACTTTTTGTCTCAATTAACATGCACGAGTACTTACCGTATATAAGGTGATAGGTGCTTTGGGCCACCCAAAGGAAGGACTTTCTGGCAAGTGGGATGCATACCATCTAACTGTAGTGTTGAAAGGAGGGGTGTCCCTGTCCTCCTATTGGAAATTGTCGCAGAATTGATTGCCTCATTGGGTAAGAGGTCTTGGTCCATCCAATGGCAAATTCTGGTTCCATAGTGCAGTTTCCATGCCAGGCCAGCTCTCTGAGAAAGGCACTGACCAAAACTAATCCTTTTGGCTGCAGAAGAGAAGACAGACCACAAATTCTGATTCTAAAGGGGTTAGGATGCCCTGCAAAAACACCAGCAAATACTTCTCTACTTGTCCACTTTGCTTCTGGCCCTTTAAGCTGGCCCAGCCCACTCACAGGGCGCACCTGCAGGAGATAAAGGCTGACTTAAAATAGCAGGCTATCAAGAGCAATTTCCCAGAACTACCATCCTCCGATTTGGCTCCAGGTCTTTCTTCCCTCCTCCCACCTCTGGGCTCTCACGTCACCTTGGTCATTTGAAACTTGGCTTTACTGATCCTAAAGACAAGGGAGGTTGTCAAACCTGAGGGAGGATCAGAATCGAATCACCTAGAAGACCTCTTAAATCATGGATTGTGGTCCCCAGTCCCAGAGTTTTTAATTAAATAGGTGTGGGATGGGCCCAAGAATTTGCATCTCTAACTCCTTCCCAGGTGCTGCTGGTGTGGAGACCACACTGTGAAATCCTGGGCTCTAATTTGTGAGCACAGCTCTGCCCTCTGCAAGGCCCTCCAGGCTAACTCAGCTCCTCAAAAACCTCCCCTCAGCCTCCTAGCTACTGCAACCCCAGCCATCCTCCAGCAAGGGAGGCGGGCACCACTTTGGATACTCTTGGGAAAACCATGCCTAAAATTTCCCAACATTAGATTCCTGAAACCCAAGGTTTCTTCCTCTATTGAAATGCAAGTGCCTCTAAAGGTAACTAGCTATGGTTTTATGAGATAATTAATTTTAAATCCCCTGGGAACAGTGTTCCTTCACTGAGAGCATGTTTAATAATAATAATAATTCCCCCCCAGACCTCCCAAATCACATGAGACTCAGCTGGTGGCCCTAAACCTAGGAAGTGAAGTGCCTGAGCAGATGGCTGAAGGTAAACACTAGGAGTCAAATATTAATAGCTAACTCTAACATCACTCTTATTCAATGACAGGCTCTATCATAACCACTTTACATGTATTTATTATTTCATGCATCATAATAAAGGTATGAGGAAGGTATTGTCCTCATTTTACTGATAAGAAAAATGGGGCACACAGAGGTCAGGGAGCTGGATGGAAGTCCCCAGCTAGAAAATGACAGAGCCAGGACCATGCCCTAGAATGGAGGCAGAGCTATGAAGCCTGTGCTCCTCCCACAGCCCTGCACAGCCTGGGGTGACTTACACAGAGTCTGAAATCAGGGTTCTGGATTCTCAGTCTCCTTTTTCTGCTGGAATATTTTCCCACCGTTGAGATTCAATTTTCAGGGGCCTAAAGTCATCCGCCCTTTCCTTACCACTCCTATTTACCTCAAGAGTCTTATTCCCTTCATTTCAGGCACCAGCAAGCAGAGGAATTTGGGGGAGTTGAAGGGGAGGGACTAGGACCATACCAGCCATACCCTGCTGGCCATGAAAGTGAACTTGACTTCAGTTAGGGCCTTGAGTCTTTTTAGTGACTCTTTCCAGATGGGCTGCTTGGGAGCCCAGAGTCCCCCCGGGTAGTCCCCTAAACGCTGGGACCTCCTGAAGTCAAGGTGGGTCTGGGCCAAGTCCAGGTTTTCAGGATATCTCCAAAAGAAGGGTTTATTATAAATGTTTACACAGAACAAGCACATGCATTTTTAGGTGCCATCCAGTGGGTGTCCAACTCATAGCCACCCTACATACAACAGGCAAAACACTATTGTCAGTGCTTCTCTGCTATTCATAGGGTTTCCAATGGCGGATTGTTTTTTGGGAGTGGGTTGCCAGGTCCTTCTCCCAAACCTACAGTACCTGGTGTTCCCAGGCAGTCTTTCGTCCAAGTACTAACCAGGCCCAACCCTGCTTAGCTTCTGAGATCTAACAAGATCAGACACCACAGTGCTACGGCTGCAGGCAAACACATGCATAGCCTCCCCAAACCATAGTGGGCAACAAGATTGGGAAATTGGCAGGATGACTGATCATGGGATTTACTGAGATGACTATGGACTGAGTGTCCTGGCCATGGGGTGGGGTAATGGTCTGCCACCTAAGGTCTGGTGAGTCATGTCTTCCCTACTTGTCATCTGGAAAATCCATTTGCAGGGGACATCTACAATCTTCTGCCAAGGGCCCATTGACCCAATGGCCAGCTCCTACCCCTGCTGGAGGGGCCCAGACGGGGAGCCCGTGGCCGAGGCTCCAGCAGCACACAGGCTTCATCTCTGGCTCTCACCCAGTGTGGCCCAGCCATCTCCAGTGCTCTCTATCCCCATCTTCCCCTCTTTAGACCTCTCCCTTCTAAGTCCCAGCTGAATTGCTCCCCGCCTCATCCACTGCTGCCCTAGAGCCAAAAATTTATGACTTTCTAGCCCATCAAATGACATGTTAATAAGCATCTAATGGCTCTTTTGCTCCTAAAGATCCCTTGTTTCATATCCCAGGACACATCACTAAACCTCTGGATTATTTCTACCCCTGGTTGTGAAACTTGCCAAGTAAACAGAGTCCTTGGCCTTCCTCCTCTCTACTTGCAGAGAGGACACTACATTGTTTTGCGTTTGCCCATCCGGGCTTTCCCAGGGGCTGTGCAGGGTCCTATGCAGACCCTGTTCCCAGCCAATATCTGCTTGCAGGACAACCATGATAACCTCCCGGGCCTGTGTAACTCCATTTGGCAGCTGGACCAACAGGTGACCTTTTCCCAGGAGTAGGTGTATCTCAGCACACTGACAGACGTGGCAGGTAACATATATGATGTTCAGTTAAACTTGAATTTCAGATAAACAACAACTACTTTTTTTTTCCAGGACAACTATATCCCATGCAATATTGGGGACATGTTTATATTTAAACATTATTCATTGCTTACCTGAAAGTCAAATTCAACTGGGAGTGCTGTGGGTTTATTTGCTGAGTTCAGTAATGCTCTGAGTATAACAAACTGCCCTGGCGTCACTGATGTGGCTATTTTGTGGCTAGAGAACAGCAGACATCTGACTAAGAATCACATCTGACCAGTTTCCAGTGGGGGAGAGGTAATTCTCCCAAAAGGCCAGCACAATGCTACTCAATAATTAATTTTAGAAAAATGAAAAACCAACACAGTCAAAAGTTAACAAGGTCTACCATAGTTACCAAACACCAGATGATGGCAGGTGGGCAAAGAGAAAAAAAATTTAGTACTGGGAAGATGAGCTTGGTAAAGGTCAATCTCTTTCCATCATCATGTTCCCAAAGGCACTTTCCTAAAAAGCAACAGTAAAGGCAAGAGACCCAGGACTTGCCCCTCTCCAGGACTGGCCACTGTGCAATCTTTCTCTCACGCCCCTGTCTCCATTTCACCTAGTTGCAAAAATAAAACTTCTCCGGATACAGGAATCATCTTAAGGCCCTGAGAAGGAAAATGTGAGCTATAACCAATGAAGTCTTAAATAAACAGTAACAATGAGATAGTCCTGCCCTTCGGATGAAAAAGGAGGAAAGTCGCCTCATTAAAAAACAGTTTTAATAAAAATTTTTCAGCAGAAAGATTCACAAGAGCATTTCAGTCAAATGATGCAATAAATTTCAAGGCTATATAATAACCATACTTTTGAAAGCCAGTGCTGATTACCAGGTGTATTAAAAATGGCCTTGGGGAAATCTCTGTGCAAATATTTCTTTTTTAGTTTAATTTCAAAGACAACTTAAAAGGGAAAAAATGGATGTCTGCAAGCATGAAGTGGCAATCATTTGCACCTGGGAAGACCATGTTTCATCCCAGAATCTGGAGCATTTTGTGCACAGATGGGAGAGCCTGTGGGTGCAGTGGGAGCCATGGGGCCAGGAAGGGGCATGACAGAGAAGCAAGATGATGAGGTGCCTCTACCAAGGTCAGTCAGAGACACAGGTGGCTTTGCAAAGAGCCCTCCTGCCCAATTGCAACCTCACAGCCTCCCCTCCCTGAAGAGGGCTGGGACCATTCTATGGGACGGGGCTCCTAGCTTCAGGGTCACAGCCTCTGCAGCTGAAGAGAAGCCAATACAGCCATGGCCAAGTTTCCTGAGCACTGTGGCATGGACAGCACCATCTGGCACCATGGGGGAGAATGGAGATGAACAGACCTTGATCCTGCCAACAAGCATAAGACTGGCCCTCCTGGAAAGACTGGCTCCTCTATACAGTAGTGGCTTAGCAGTCTTTTTGAAGAGACCTTTCCCTGACCCTCCAAGCATGATTAGGTAGAACCATGGAGCACTTTGTATGTTCCATAATGCCTTCTATTCCACCTGACTACTTTCTCCACCAGAACACTAGCAAACCCCTGCCTTTTCCCCACAAGAAGTGCATAGTAGCTTTCAGGCTGGCCCCAGGCTGTTTGCCAAAATCCAGACCCTACCTCCAAGAAGTTCAGAGGGGTTTGGGTTATTGTGTTCTCATTCTGTTTGTGTTTTCCTGGTTTCTCACCCGATCCGGCCCCTTTTTCCTCTCCCTCTTCTCTTTTCATCCGCTTCACAGAAGAAAACTCATGACTAGCCATCAGGACAAGGAGAGTGGAGCAGCTCTTGGATTCTCAGCTACTCGGCCACTGGGCTCAGGTCTTCAACAGTCCCTGATAGGGCTGAGCTGGAGCCTGTTCCAGCAGTAGAGACGCACACCGCCCCCGAGATGCTTATGGGCTAAGGGGTTAGATAGGGTTCGGCAGATGGATGCTACCAGTAGAACCCACCAGAGCTTGCTACCATGACAACGGCCACCAAGCAGCCAGGATGTTTTGGAACCGTGTCTACTTAAAATGTCATATTGACCCCTATAAGCCAGCCAAATGTTCTGGACATTATTAGATTTCGGCATCCAAACTCCAATTTCAAAAATGCTCTCTCACATTTGGAATTGTTAAACAAGTCATGTGTCAACCCAAATCTCCCAGCAGAGTTTGGAAAATTAGAATCATTGTAGCTAGAAAGTGAAGGGGTGGTAGGTACTTTCAGTCTTCAAGATCTCCACACACCCTTTCAGCTGCCTGCTCTCCCCCTCATTTGAGGCACCTGCTGCCCATGTCCCTTCCTCCTCCCTCTACTCCCATCAATGAAAATTTGCCCCAGTTAGCTTCTAGCAAATGCATATGCCAGTTAGCTGACAGAAGAGGATGTTAGGGTTAGGGTACCGTGAGGCAAAGAGATGGAATTCTAATAAGGAATTATTGTGGTTAGGTGTTGATGAGTTGTCTCGACTCCTATGTCTCCGACATAGCAGCCCTATGTACAAGAGAACACTCTCTGACACTTGCCATGACCTGCACTATATCAGTGCTTCTCTGCTATTCATAGGGTTTTCAATGGCTGATTGTTTTTTGGGAGTGGGCTGTCAGGTCCTTCTACCAAACCTACAGCCCCTAGTGTTCCCAGAACATCTCCCATCCAAGTCCTAACCAGGCCTGACCCTGCTTAGCTTCTGAGATCTGATGAGACCAGGGGCTAGACAACATGTAAGAGAAATAAGCCCAGCCATTTTATTTCCTATGCTTCACCTTTCTCTGTGATACTCCACGGACAGATCTAGTTGTCATGCTCCCCATCTTTGGCCAGCCCTGGGACACACCTTCCCTGTGGAGAATCCCAATAGGAAGGAATGTGAGATGAACAATGAGAGAAGGCAAGCTTGGAAAATCTCTCTTCTCTTTGTTCTTTCTTCCTACAGATGACAGGCAAATGTCACCCTTTTCCAACCCTCCGATAAAAAAGACTGTGAGGTAGTCTTTGAAGAAAGTCTCCATAGAAGGCTGTCTTACCCTCCATTGTTTCCTCTGGCTTCTCCTCCTATGACCTGAAATTTCCACAGTTAGAAATTAATTCCTTTGGAGTTTTTTTCTGCTAAAATACAAAACAAGCCTGGGAAAGATAGTAGCAGTCATGGTACAAAAAGAATATACTTACACTGAGAGAATGTTTTGATAGGGAGAGAAAGAATTTGAGAGTTCCTGGGAATAATGGAATTGGCTGTTAAGAAGAACCCCCAAAGAGAGAAACAACAATGGACAGGAAGATTCCACTGGGAGGGGCCCAAGCCAAACTCCTTGCCCCAGGTTTTGCACAAGCTGAGTGGATCTATGACAGGCCTCGAGTATGGCAAAGTGAGGGATGAGTGTGGGACTCACAGGCAAGTTCGGACACTGAGCACAAAGTCTTCTTTACATGGCAGCTGTGTAGGCACCAAGGATGCAAAGCAAGCAAGACTGGCTCCTGCCCTCAACATGCTCACAATGGTTGGAAGGAACACAAGGAGATCAAAATCATGAGTGGTTTGAAAGTACTTCAGCTGAGTGGGACCCAGGATGGTCTGGCCACGTGGAGGAGGGCCCTGAGGAGCCCATTCCTGACCCAGCCTGGGCTGGCTGTTAGAAGCCTAGTAAGAAGTAGCCACCTGCAGAGGGAAGAGAAGGCCCCGCAGGAACCAGCATAAGCAAAGGCCCATGAAAATGCAAGACTCCGTGCAGTCGGATGGTCTCCCAGAGAGGCCTCCTAGTTGTAGGAGAGCAATGGTTATGAGTAGGATTATTGCAGGTATTTTGTTTCATAAGAGAGAGAATGATAGGGGGTTGGGGATTTAGCTCAGTAGTAGAGCGCTTGCCTCTCAAGTGCAAGGCCTTGGGTGTGGTCAAAACACAGATAATAAGACTATTGGGTTAGAACTAAGCATTAGGTGTATAAACAGGGTGGTGGGTAATAACATATATATATATATATATATATATGGGGCTGGGATTTAGCTCAGTTGGTAGAGCGCTGTGCTGCAGTCTCTGAGGTCCTGAGTTCAATTCCCAGCACCACATAAATGGGAGAAGAGCCTGGCAATCCACTCCCAAAGCAATCCCGAAACAGTCCGCCATTGAAAACCCTGTGAGGGTCGCTATGAGTCGGATACCGACTCGACGGCACCTAACAACAACAACTATATATATATATATATATATATATATATATATATATATATATATATATACACACACACACACATATATATATACACACACACACACACACACACATATATATATATATATATGTAAATGTAATATTGCTAATGTGGGATTGCCTGCAGCCATACCACTGTGGCATCTGATCCCATCAGATGTCGGAAGCTAAGCAGGGTTGGGCCTGGTTAGTACTTAGATGAGAGATTGCCTGGGAACCCCAGGTGCTGTAGGCTTGGGAGAAGGACCTGGCAGCCCACTCCCAAAAACCAATTCGCCATTGAAAACCCTATGAATAGCAGAGAAGCACTGGCAATAGTGTTTCGCCTGTTGTACATAGGGTCGCTATGAGTCAGACACCAACTCAACAACAATAACAACAATGTGGGAATGAGTTAGGATAGGTATTATCTTATAAGAGCGATTGATGAATAGGCCATCATTTTTGTAATTGTATTTGATTAAGTCCTCCACATCACCCTAGTAGAATAAATAGGGCAAATATAAGTAAGAGGTTTTGGTTAATTGACAAGGATGTTTGAATCAGGATGGGTATCAGTGCAATTTTTGAGTAGATGATGTGCTGGGAGGTGAGGCTGCAGGGTGTTTGGCAGTCAGAGCACAGAAAGTCATGTTAAGAAGTTTAAACTGGAGCCAGGTGCAGTGGTGCATGCCTGTAATCCCAGAGGCTTGGGAGACTGAAGCAGGAGGATTGCAAGTTCGAGACCAGGGGCATTCTGCATAACTTATCGAGACCCTGTCTCAAAAAAAGTAAATAATTGGGCAGGGGGTGCAGCTCAGTGGTCCAGCACTTGCAAAGCATGCAAGTGTGAGGCCCTGGGTTCAACCCCCAGTACCGCAAAAAAAAAAAAAAAAAAGAAGAAGAAAAAGTTTAAACTTTCTTAGGAAAGGTCTGGAAGAACTGGGGAACATTAATCAGGGGATGAAGTGGGCTGTTTGTATGTGGACTGTTGTCTAAAGTCTGGCAGGTGATGGAACAGAGGGGACTGAGGCTAGAGATAGCAGTGAGGTGGCATTGGGGATGATCGCAATAGATTCCAGGTGAAGGACCAACTCAAAGCAGGGACAGAGAACATAAAGATAAAGCAGGAAGTAGCATCCATGAGACCTAGCAACCAAAGCAGGGGCTGAGGAAACATGAGGGGAAGAAGAGGCTGCCTAGGACCACTGGTGAGTGGCAAACCAGCCACAGAGAGAGGAAGTGCAGGGGAGTTGTGCAAGGCAAAGGTGTGGTTGTTTGGATGAGTGTAAAACCTGCTCTGGCTAGCATCATGCCTGAGAATCCCTCCAATTACCCATAAAGTCCAGTAGGGACCACTATGCTTTGCTTGAATCACATGTAGTTCTAGGGGCTTGTTATAAGTGAACTGCTATTGTTGTTTAGGTGCTGTTGAGTTGAGTCCAACTCATAGCAATCCTAAGTACAACAGAACAAAATACTACCTGACACTTTGCCATGCACATGATCTTTTTATGTTTGGGCTTATTGTTGTAGCCACTGTGTTTCTTCTTGTTTTTGAGTCATGCTACATCAGCAAATGGAGGTCTCTGGGGCTTTACACCATTCCCATCATTAAGGTCAACTCTACTTTGAGGAGGCAACTCTTCCTCAGGCATTTCTTGAATGCCTTCCAGCCTGGAGGTGATCATTTTCTTGCACTATATGTGACAGTACTTCTTTGCTATTTATAGGGCTTTCGGTGGCTAATTGTTTCGAGAGTGGAATGCTGGATCTTTCTCCCTAGTCTATCTCAGTCTGGAAGCTCAGCTAAAACCTGTCCACCATGGGTGGCCCTGCTGATATCTGAAATCCTGGTGGCATAGCTTTCACCATCACAGCAACACACAAATCACCTCAGCACAAGCTGACAGACACATGGAGGATATATGAACCACAGATCTTTAAACCTCTTGGCGTAAAGAGTTACTCCTTGCAAGAGAAACCCAAGGAACAAGGCAACCCTACAGGAATAGAAGGGTCATGTTCACCATTGAGCAAGGGTAGAAGGAAGGGCAGAAATGCCAAGAGCCTTTTAAGCCAGTGGTTCTCAACCTTGGCTACACATTGAAAACACCAATGTGATTGAGAACTGCAGATGTCTGGGCTCCACCCCAGCGGATTCTGATCTAACTCCCCTGGAGCACAGCCTGGGCGTTTGGATTATTAAAATCTCCTCAGTACTATGTGGTGAGCCCCCAATTTAACCTTGCTTTGTCTTTTTCCCCACCAAATCTTGTACGATCTTACGAGATGAAGGGCAAAGACATGTTCTGCTTTGAACTTACGCCCACCACCTTAGGTTCAAACAAAGGCATCCTCTACCCTAAGCTAATGACCCATCCAGGTCTTTGAAATGTTTATCCAGGAAGCCCTGGGTTCAGCAATGGCTCCTGATTGCTGGGTACAGTGGTTAGGATAGAAAAGCAGCTCTTCTAGATGGTGGTTCCAGACAGCTTGGCTCTGAAACACAAACAAGCAGAAAATAGTCAACTCTGCCTCCCAACCTGCTCAGCACTGGGGAGGCAGTAGGGTGGGGATCAGGGGAAGATTTCAAACAAGGGCAACATTTACTAGGCCTTTCCAACCTATGCTAGAATAGTTATTACTGCAAATAGCCATTTTGGCTGCTACAAGTGTGTAATTTCAGCCTCTGAAGGAACATGTTCTCAGAACTTCTGGTATCTCATTTTGCTGATGCAAGGAGGAAAGCCCAGGGACACAGCTTCAGGAGAGTTCTCTCCCCCTCCCCCAATGCTGGTACCCTGGTGATGTCCAGGCTCTTCAAAATCAGCCTCTGAGATTGTAACAGGAAGGATCCTTCAGTGCCTAAGTTAGGACTTCGTTCCTCTTCCTCTCACCATGCTTGTGATCTGCACACATTCTCTTTAAAAGGGTTAGTGTTTCTCCAGGCAGCTTCCCTGGAGGATCTTTGAAACTGACCCCAGGGAGTCCTATGTCTTCAGGGGCAAATGGAGACTGTGTTAGTCGGCCTTTCATTCCTGTAACAAAATACCTGAGTCATCAACTTAAAAAGAGGAAGGGTCTATTTTGGCTCACAGTTTGGATGTTCCAGTCCATGGTCTGTTAGTCCCATTGTTCTTGCGTCTGGGGTGAGGCAGCATGTCATGGTATATGGAAGAGTCAAGCTGCTCATTTTCATGGCTGTGAAAAAGAGGGGGAAAAGGAGGAAAGGGTCAGGGCCCCAATATCTCCATCAAGGATACACCTAATGACCTAAGACCTTCCCACAGGCCCCATTGTTTAAACATTCCACCATCTGCCAGTAGCTCCAAGCTGGGGTCCAAGCTTTTAACACATGAGCCTTTGGGGAACAGTCCAGATCTAAACTATAGCAGAGACCCAGTCAGTTTATCTGTGAGTCCAAAGTCTGGTCTTCTAGCTAAACAACTGGACCACAGCCACCATATGGGTTCAGAGTAGAGGCCTTTAGGCAGACACCTTGCCCCAAACCACTTCTTTAGTCCTGATCCCTTGGACATTAGTAGGTGTCCCGATGAGATCCCTGGGAAGAAGACGTGTGCATCAGTTTGTATGCAAGTGGTACACGTTGGTATGTATGTGTGCGTGTGAGTATGCACGTAAGGAGTACATGCCAGGAGGTATGTGTGTAAGAGGAACACAGCAGTATGAATGCTTGCATGGAAGAGGTGTATATCAGCATGGATACTCGAATCCAATCAGTGTTCACCAGGCCCAGGAAAGAGGAGGCCCAAAACACCAATCACCACCTGATCCTTGAGGGGAAACACCAAGTCGCCCTGACTTTTTACCACTTTGTGGCAGGCCCCAGCCACCCAGCCCACCAGTGGTCCAAGGCAGCAAGGGCAGATCAGCCCCTGGCACACAACTGGGCAGCTTCTGCATCCGCCATGTAGTTTGGGTCACCCCCCACCACCACCACCACTGTTGACAACTGGTAACTCTGAGATAAGCATCTTCTAACCCCAGAATGAGGTATGGGGATTTTCATTCTTGTCTTTGACTTTCCCAGATTGCCCATGGTTTCAGTGGGTGGCTGTGAACTTCTTGAGAGGAAAGCAATTTGATTTGTTTTCACTTACAAAGAAATTAATGCAAAATCTAGAGTACTTTGTGGGTGCCAAGAGGAAGGAAAGATGTCACAAAACTGATAAATTTGTATAATTTATTCATTTATCAACACTCAACATCTGCCAACTACTATGCAATGTCCTGGAACTACACACAAAAACAAGAGAGGGTCCCTGGTCTCAGCAGTGTCTTGGTGTGGTATAAGAGGCAGATGATTATAACAGTGTGTGTTAACAGCAGTGACAGAGGTGACGACGCAGGCTACATGGGGTGTCTAACACTGCCTGAGGATGTCAGGAAAGGATTTTGGAAAACTGGCAGAAATTCAAAAGGACCTAAGAATAACAATAAGTGTAAGGAGATGTCTTAGTCCATTTTCTATTGCTATAAGAAAATACCTGAGACCAGTTAATTTATAAAGAATAGAGGTTTATTTAGCTCATGGTTCTAGAGGCTGGGAGTCCAAAGCATGGCACCAGCATTTGTTCAGCTTCTGGAGAGAATCTCATGGTAAAAAGGCAAGTGGGCAGATGGGGAAGAGAACAGGTGTGCAATGGTGGAGGGATAGGGGGAGGGGCTTCCAGGCTCACTTTATAACACTCTGTTCTCTTAAGGTAATCGATCCATCCCCCACCCCAGAGTGAGAACTCTTTCCCTGGAGAAAAGAAAATCATTAATCCCTCTTAATTACCTAATCACCTCTTAAACGTGGGCTGGGAGTGTGGCTCAGTGGTAGAACACTTGCCTTGCATGTGCGAGGCCCCAGCTTCCATCCCCAACACCACAAAAAAGAAAACATCAGGCCCCACACCTCTCAATACTTACACTGATGGCCAAGCCTCAACATGAGTTTTGGTGCGGAGAAGCCGTATTCACACTGCAGCAGAAGGAACGGCACCTGTGAAGTGCCAGAGCTATGTGAGAAGGTGGCATCTTCAAGAATCACCTTCCAAAACCTCGGCCCTCTACTGCCAGCTCAGCCAAGGTACACTGCAGAGGGCATGTGCTCTCAGATGGCCCCTTTCTGGCATCATCCTATTGAAATTGCTTCTCTGGACACCAGGTCTGTGTGCATATGTCTGATAAGCACATATCCAGGTATGTGGCTTGGAAGCTGCATACGTCATGCTCTGTAGGATGCTAAAAATACTTTCCCCATCTGTTCCTGTTGTCTTACCTGCCCAGACAGACGTCAGCCAGGTGGGCCTTGCCAGCAGGCAGGAGTTGGCAGAGACAGCACTGGCAGCCCTGCAGTGCCTGAGTACCCACTGCCTCCCAGGCACGTAGGGAGCCCGCACCCTGCCACCTAGAGGCACTGGCCTCAGACTCTACCCAGGGGAACAGGGCCAGCACTGAGGAGCAGCCACTACCCCACCAGACCGTGCCTCGGTGGCTTCACATATGTTACTGTGTCATGGCTTGAATATAAAATGTCCCCCAAAGGTCATGTGCTTTAAACCATTTGATCTGCTGTTGGCGCTGTTTGTGGCGGCTTTGGAAACTTTGGGAGGTGGTATCTAGCTTTGTGGAAGTGGTCACTGGAGGCTGGCCTTCAGAGGGTTTTTACCTGGACTCACAGCCCTGGTCTCTCTCTCTCTCTCTGCATCCTGCCCTGTGATGCTATGAGGTCACCTGCCGTGGACCCTGTCCCCCTCCCAGATGCCTGCCTTGCCACCACAACTTGCTGCCATTATGGACTGATCCTCTAACTGTGAGCTCCCAATAAATCTCTTCCTCCATTAGCTTGTTTTGAGTTGGTTTTTCTGGTATAATGTCAACAGCTGACTAGTAAAATTATCTCTATTTAAGGAGGAAACCAAGGCTCTCACAAGAGCAGTTAGCGGGGTGAAGTTGAAGACTACACTAAGCCAACACATGCCCCCTACACATACTCATAACTGCTTGTGTACACATATGAACACATACACACCCTCCCTCTTCCACCTTCCTGGCAATGGCTCACCCTCCTCTGGCCAATCCAAGGGCTCCAGCTGATCCTTTCCCTACCACACCCAGCAGGAGTTCTGTGGCACCCTATCCTCGGCTGTCATCCTTCCCTTTGCCTCACCTCCTCCAACAGGAATTGTTAGCAAGAGCACACACAGGCCAGTTTTCTGAATCGTCCTTGCATTGGGAAAAAAAAAAAAAAAACCTGGGCTGGGGGTCTGTCTCGTGGTAGCGGCATGTCGGGCACACTCCAGAACCTAGGTTCTACCACCTGTACCATAAAAAGAAAAAGGAATGCGGCCTTTTACAACAGTGGATGGGGCCCTGAAGAGGCAGTGATGTAGCTCTCGAGACATAAGGGAGAATGAATATGTTACAGAATATATGAGAATTGGACATGGAAATAACCACCTTATAAGCTTAAAATGTGCAAATAATCAATTCAGAACACCTATTCTGCTCTTGGGCTGGAGTTTAGCTCAGAGTGCTGCTCCGCACTTTCTGAGGACCTAGGTTCAGTCCCCAGCACCGCAAAAACAGAAGAAGGACATGGCAGTCCACTCCCGAAGCCAACCTGAAACAATCAGCCATTGAAATCCCTATGAGGGTAGTTATGAGTCGGATCCCACTCAACCTCCTAACAACATTCCACACACAAATACCCCTGTGCGGCCCTAGAGCGCAGGGTCTTCCAATGACGGGCATGACATCCTCAGACTCCAGTTTTGTCCCCTTACTTTGGGGCCTCTGGTGTGCAAGGATCCATTGCCCACGCCTCAGTGCAGCCTCACCCATGTGGCCCTACAGGACACCTGTGTCCCTTCTCCACTTCCAGCCTACCCACTGTTCGTTCCCATGTGGAGGTAACCTCCTGCAGCCTTGAGTCCCGTTTGTCTTGAATCCTGTGTCCCAGAGATGCTATTGTTCCCCCGATTTTCAGAACTCACCACCCTCAAGTCCTCCTTTCATCATCACTCTGCTTCTCCTACCCCCGATTCTTCCCTCCCAGCCAAGTTCATCTTTTATTTCGCAAGGTATGAGGAGGAAGGAGACCAGGAGATGGGGCACAAAGAGGGGGAGAGAAGTGGCAGGTGCACGATGCAGCGGGAGAGAGGCTGTTTCAGAAGCAAGTTAAGCTTTGGAGTTAACTTCGCTTTTTCCCCAAGCCTCAGTTTCCTTTCCCCTAAACTGGCATGATGATACCTAGCTGCAAAGTTATTGAAAGGACGAATTTTATGTAAAATGCTTTACTTCTACAACCTTGTACCGCAATTATGACTTCTTAATGTCATTGTTGTTTGTTTCTTTCTCAATGAGAAAAGAAATTAGAGTTTGGTGATTAAGTAACCTGCTCGAAGCCACACCATCAGTCAGCAGCAGCAGGCCAGGATTCAGACCCAAATTGGTCTTTCTTCACTACCCCTGATTTTAGTTACCACCCGACACTGCCTCACAATTGACCTCAGATGTTACAGTTCTCTGGGCACTGCATCCTTGCCTCAGAAATCACAACACCAGCACCTCGGACAAGGAGTGAGATGCTGCCCTGTGTTCGCCATCTCCAGGACAGACCGCCTCCCCACCTAGTCCTTCTCACACCAACCACCCTTGATTCCTTAATGGACGGGTTTGTCAACAACCTGCTGCGTCAATTGTGGTTCTAATGCTGCCAGTTGCTGCCTGGGCTTTAGAAGGGTGTGGTTACAGGCTCCCGAGAACCCCAGCTCTCCATCCCCTTCAGATCCATGTCCTCATCTCCATGGGGCATGTACCAAGCACCCTGCCTGTCAATATGCAGGGTGAAGGCATTTGCTGCTACTAAGACAAGGACCTGGCAAGCCAGTAAAGTGAGCACATCTCATGACCTGCCACCTCCCTCGTCCACAGTGGAATCCTGCCCTCTCTGTGTCCCTCACAGACAGAGCCACTGAGTACCTGAGTGTCCTCTCCTACATCCAGCTTTGCAGGGGACCCTGGAGTCTGAGGCAGCTAGAGGGAGCCAGAGGGAGCAGCAGCAATCATCCTCATAACATCTGTGTAAATTTTGCATGCTTTTCTTTAATCAAAAGCTGTAGGTTTAATAGAAACCATCTTTAAAAATAAGCCACAGTGAATACAATTGTTTTATTACAGTTGGTATTGATTTTAATTATGCCAACCATCAAGACATCCTCTCTTCTATGCGGTCTTTCTCACATTATTTCTCTCAGATCAGCTGCTTTTCAAGCCATTTACTGATTTTTTTTCTTTTGAACCCATTGTTGTTGTTGTTGTTAGGTGCCGTGGAGTCGGTATCCAACTCATAGCGACCCTCACAGGGTTTTCAATGGCAGACTGTTTCGGGATTGCCTTGGGAGTGGTTTGTCAGGTCCTTCTCCCAGTTTTTGAACCCATAAGAAAGGCTTAAGAATTTTTTTGAAATTAGAAATATATCTTTTCTTATGATAAAAGTGTTGCACTGTTAAAATTCATATGGTATTAAAATATTATAGTAAACATCAACATCTACTTATGACTCCTTCCCAAAAGACTGCCACAATAACAGGTTGGTTCATAGCCTCCCTGAGTTTTAATGCACATATAAACATATAAGCTTGGTCATCCAAATACACTGTCCCAAAACCTGCTTTTTTTCTTTGACATTCCATCAGAGGACAATTGTCAATAGCCATACATACATATATACATTTTAATAACTGTTTAGAATTCTGTTGTATAACCCCTATTTAAATAAAAATCCAACACCATGTTAATGGATATTTAAGCTGCTTTCATACCTTTGCTATTTTAAAGAAGAAAAAAATTGACATTTTTATCTGATTATTTCCTTGAGATAAATTCCCAGAAGTGAAGAAACTGGGTCAAAAGAGTTGCATGTTTCATATTTTGATGTCCATTTCCAGATCACCCATTACAAAGATTCCCATTACAAAGTCCTGCATAAAGGAACATCTTTCCCACCTGGATATCACAATACTCAAGAACTTTAGGTCCCACAGCTCCACCCGCCTCTCCACACATGTCCCCCTGGGCATAGCACCTCTTCTTTGCCTTCTTGTGTCTTAACAACAGCCAAAAGGCAGGCAAATCCTTGAATTGTGACAATTTTTTAAATTCCAAGGGTTTCTTTCAACTTCTTCGTCCTCCTCCTCCTCTACCTCCTCCTCCTCTTCCTCTGCCTCTCCTCTTCTCCTCCTCCTCCTTCTTCTCCTCCTCCTCTTCTTTCTCCTCCTCCTTGTCTCTCTCCTTCTCTTCCTCCTCTCCCCCACTCCTCTGCTGCTGCTGCTGCTGCTACTTCGTCTCCTTCCCATTCTTCTTTTTCCAGTACTGGGGTTGAACCCAAGGCCTCACATGTACTAGACAAGCACTCGACCACTGAGATGCACACCAAATCCCTTTTTTTTTTTAATTTTTATTTTTGACACGGGGTCTTGCCAAGTAACATAGGCTCCCTCTGGCTTCAAATTCAAGATCCCCCTGCCTCAGCCTCCTAAGTAGCTGGGATTACAGGTGTGCACCACCATGCCTGGCTATTCCTCTTTCAATTTCTAATAATCTCTTTGCTCATACAATCTAAAGATTTCCTGGTTGTTTCTAGACTTAGATGATATTCATGACATCTGAAAACAATGAAAAAAATAACTGGAAAAAGTACATGGCATACATATAGAGGAATTATATTTCAGTTCCAACATGGGAACAACTTGACAGAACAATTTACAGCAAAAGGAATAACTCTCCAAGATCCCAAAAAGTCACTTAATTCTTATTTTCTCTTCCACAAAAGTTCATTTCTGAACCTAACATTCAGGACCCTACATAGAACAGCCTCATCATAAAATTTAAGGCCATCTATTTCCTGAGTAAATTCCCATTTTTCTCAAGCCAGACAGAGTTGTTGCCTCTAAACAGGTTATGCTTTCTTGCTTTAAGTCTCTGTAGTTAATAATAAAAAGTGGTCACCACTTACTGAGCACCTACTGTATGTCAGGCACCCTGCTGAGTGCTTTATGGGGGCATTTTAGGTAATCCTTACAACAGTCCTATGAAGTAGGTACTATTTCTCTTCATCTTACATATGGAAAGATGATGCTCAGAAAGGTTAAGTAAATCACCCAAAATCACGCAGCTGTTAGAAGTTAAGCCACCACTGGCAATCATGTCATCCTAAAGCCAGTGCTTCTCTGCTCAGTCTCTACCCTGAGTTCACACACGTGTGCATGCGCACGTGCACACACACAAGCTCCCAACAATTCAAATCTTTCAAGATGCAGAGCAGATCCCATCTCTGACAGCTATCAGCTTCAACCAACAGGATGTTGCCTCTCGTTATTCCAAATCTGCTTGTCTGAACTCAGAAGAGCCTGGTGTCATCATTACCAGCGTGCCACTTTTTCAGTTTCATTCCTTCAGTCACTCAACTTTTCTTCAGTACCTTCTACAGACTGGGCCCTGCCCAGTGACAACCCCATGGCCCCAGTCCCCAAAGAGGCGAGGCCAGGCAGCTGGTGGGGACCCTCTATGTCCTCCATAGTTCTGGGAGCCCAGGAGACCTGCAGCACACACCTCGCACCTCTGGATGAATCGCTGCCTTGGGCAGAGAACCACTTTCTGCCCCCAAATTAGTGCCCTCAAGTCTTCCTTTCACCCTATGGTCTGCCTTGTCTTTACATTCATTCCTCCCTGCCCAAAGCATTTCTCTTCCCACCAGGACACTGCTCTGGCCGAGTCATTTATCTCTGTGTCCTGTCTTTTTGGAAGAAGGAGGGCTGCCCAGCAGGTGCCTGATAACAAGCCCATGAAGCCTCCATCTCTGCTCTCTGGGGGCTCTCAGAGGCACAGGGATGTTTATCCTCCCTCCCCAGCAGCTGCGTGGACAGCCAGGATCTAACTCCAGGAGCATAAAGCAGAAAAGAGAACATACCTGGATTCCCAGGTCACCGGAACAACAGGGGCTGCATGCAGCACCCCACCACTCAAGGAACAGGGTTGGGGCAGAGGTTAATAGAAAACCAAACTCTGAATATACCCTGCCATTCATTCCTCAGTCAGCTTGCTCATACACACACACACACACACACACACACACACACACACACACACACACACAGTCTTCTTCCTTGCTCTCCAGATGTAAAAAACCCCAGGAGAATAAACAGGAGGAAGGAAAAGCAAAGGAAGCTACTTTTTTATGGGAGAAATGGTATCAGTGGCCTCTAATCCCTAGGGTGCAATGTGAGAGTATTAGGCAAGACTAACACCTCTGTCACCTGTCATGAGGGCCAGAGAATTCTCCTGCAGAGCTGTTTTCATGATGGTCCTGGAGTTTCCCTCTGAGAAGAAAATATTGGGCAGCCAGGGATGACTTCTTGCTACTTGGAAGAGTCTTGCACCAGTTTTAATGCTTTGCTGTCACCATCTTGAGACTCTCAATAATTTCTTCATGAGAAACCACAAGTTTTCACTTTGCACTGAGCCATGCAAATTATGGAGACCTTCCTGCAGGCCACAGGGAGGCAGGTGTCCGGGGAAAGGACAAGAACAAAGCAGGATCTCCATTGGGACTAAGGAGGGACAGGAGGCCGGTGAGGTTGACAGAGCCATGTGGAGACCTAGGACTAGTTGTACTGGCCACACTTAGGCCATGAGCACAAGAGCCCACAGTCAGCAACAGCTCGAGGACCGCCTGAGGCTGGGCCAGACTGGTCCCTGCCCTCCCTCACCAGCCTTTACCAAGGCACCAAAGCCAGGCAAACATGTAGCTGAGAGTTTCTGGGTCCCACTGTGTGGCATGGAGGCTATCAGAGGTGTCCCCTGCCCCCAGCTCTGAGTGTACACAGGAGTGTTTGGAGGCACATCCTGGCTGCCCCACATTCCCACGGCTCAGCCTCCAGCTTCACATCCTTCCACAGTGGCCAGCGCCAGAGCAAGGGGGACTCTAAGGGAACCACCAGTTTGCTGGTGCCTCCAGCCACAGGAAACTGGGACTGGGAGGCCGCAGGTCACAAGGGCTGAGCCCTCTCCAGAGGGAACCCATCAGAGAGGCAGGAGACTCGCTGCCAACCTCACTCCTAGCAGAGTGGGCTGCTCCCTGGACACTTGTACCTGTGCAGAGAGATGGGTGAAGTGATGCCTGCCTTTGGGCAGGGCCATGACCTGGTCGCCATGGCAGTCCAGGCCTACCCTAAAGCAAGCTGGGAAAGAAGGGCAGAAGGCGGACCCAGCATGGCCCCTAGGAGACCCTCCTGTCTTCTAACGTCCTCCAGCCCAGCCTGGCAGATCCATCAATATTATTCCATGCCTTAAACACCTTTGGGCCCTGAGAAGCCCCAACAAAATTCCAATATCCCTAGGGATGGTGATGCTAGGATTTTATAAAGGGTGGGTGCTTGGAGATTACTCAAGGCAGGAGGGAGGCAGGGAGAAGGCAGGTGGGATGCAGGGGAATGGCTGCGATGACAACCAGTGGCTGTACAGCAGGTCCTGCACAGGAGCACCCCGGAGGCCAGAGCTGGGGAGAGGCTGGCTGATCACCCACCAAGGCTGGGTCTTGGGGCTACTGAGCACATGGATGCCTCTCCAAGTGGCTTCTCAACTGCTGCTTGCTGAGGTCAGCTTCTTTCTGTCCCTGATCCCAGCTGTCCTGTGCCCCAATTCCTCCTTGTTTCCATGCAATCCCAGCACGGCCTCCCCTCAAGTAGAACAGGACAAGGAAAGTTACACTGTGCAGTGCATGGAGTGGGGATGAGGCGATACTGCAAAGTATTAGGACCCTGCCTGTCTTCCAGAACCCTGCCTGCCTTCCAGTCCCCTGCCGGTAGTGATGTCCCCTCTGCCAGCCTCTGTGGGCCCCACGCCTGTGCGGAAATACTCTCCATGCAGGAGAATTGGGGAGGGGAGCGGCTGCAGGTGGGGGGCCCTCAGCAGCGGAAAGCCAATCCTCCTATGCAGAATGTGACCTCATTAACAGGCGGCTGGAAAGAGGATTAAGCACCACATGAGTTTCCCACAGGGTGATCGTTACTAACAGCAGTTTCGTCATAATTCAGAACTCATAAGTCAAAACTGTATCCTTTCACCATCCGCAGGTGCCCAGGATTAGCTGATGGCTTCCTGACACCTATGTTCTGGCTCTGAGTCCACAAGCACGTGGGTCCTCAGTCTCAAGCGGGGTCTCCAGACCTACCTAAGAGTGCCGTGGAGCCCCGCCCCCAGACAGGAACGAAGGTGGGCCAATGCATGGGCAAGTCTCAGGAGGGAGGTGGTGCCTAGAGAAAGGGGCGGGGCCCCTGGGTCAGGGGGCGGAGCAGAGAGGATGGTGAGAGCTGCCACCTCCCTCTCTGTCCTAAGTCTCGCTCTCACAGGGGTTTTGCTATGTAGCCCAAGCTGGCCTCGAACTCTCAATCCGCCTGCCTCAGCCTCCTGCATGCTGGGGTGACAGGCATGCATTATCACTCCCTGCTCAGCCAGGGCTTCTCTATCCACCATAAGAATCTGCCTCTGCTCCCTTGCCTAGGCCCTAACAGCCTGGAAGTTTCACTGTATCTGCCCTAAAACAGCAGAAACGGCATTGTCCTGGGAATTCTAGGGATCAAAGTGGTCTCCAGTGCCCCAGAATTCCAAGGTAGACCTGGTAGTGAGGTTGAGACATCCTGTGTCCCCTTCATACCTGCTGCAACCACCTAAGTACTGACCTCCAGGGTCCTCCCTGCCCTCCCCCTCCACCTCTACCTGAGGGAGGGTCACCTCCTTAGACTCACCTCCTGCAGTGTCTTGACTTTGGGGAGCCATTCAGGTACCACACAATGTCCCCTCCAGGCGTGGCAAAGGCACTGCAGGGCAGGGGCTCCTAGGGACAAGTATCTGGTTCTCTTGCTCATTCCCTAGCTGAACCAAACACTTACTGCTGGCCCCAGGCTGTGCTGGGGACTAAAGACACAGAGGTAAGGGGCACGTTCTCCTTGCTGTGTTCAGGGTGAAAGAGCAGGTAGAAACAATCACAGAGCAGATAGGTAGATTCACTGTGGGGAAGCGATGGGGATGTGTCCATTCCTTGGCCGACACACCCTGAAAGGGCTTGGAGAGGGGTCAGCACCAACATACCCATGGTCACAGAAGTAGGCAGCCAACCCAAAGACAGGAGGAGGAGTTTGCCTGCTGAAAGCAGGGTGGGGAGGGAAAGCCCCAAAGACTGTAGAAGCAGCCTAGGCAAAGGCCTGCACGAGAGACCTAGATCCTTGCAAAAGATCAGAAAGCCTAGAATGGTGATAATCATGTGAACTGGTCCTTAAATGGGACAGGGGGACCACCAAAGGGCAGAGGCCATGAGTGGTCAGCTACATCGTGGAAGATGCCTGGCCATCATCAGAGGCTGCATTGGAGGGCCTGGCCTTGGCCTACGTGAGGGACAAAGGACAACTGAGGCAACACAGTAGAGGTGGGGCAGGACAGAGGGGCAGATCAGCTGGGATTAAGGAGGAAAATCCACAGGATGGGGTGGCTGCCTGGATGTGGGGGTTACACAAGAGCAGTAGGAAGGATGGATGAACCAAAGGTAGGGAGTGTGGGCAAAGGAACAGCCTGGTGGGGAATGATAAAAAGTTCAAGGTCAAACTCGTTGAGTTTAGGGACAAATAAAGTTTGCAGAAAACTGTTAAACATTCCTGTCTGGATTTGGGACATTGTAGATTGGGAAGACAATAGCAAATGGAAGTCATAAATGATCTCATAAGTGAGATCATAAATGACAACAGAAACATAAGTCACAGAGAAGAGCCAGGCACGGTTATGTACCTCTGTAATCCCAGCACTCAAGAGGCTGAAGCAGGCAGATCAAGAGTTCAAGACCAGCCTTGAACTCACTACATAGTGAGACCCTGTCTGAAAACTTATTAATTAATCACAGAGGAACACCATGGTATAGAAGAAGGAGAAAGGAAGAGGAAGTCAAGGAGCGCTGAAATGAGTAACCAGAGTGAGAAAAGAAAAAGGGAAGACAAAGAGTGGGTGCATTAGGATTTTTTGCATGTAACAAAAAAGCCAGTTCAAATTGGCCTAAAGAATATAAGAGATTTAATGGTACAAGTAACTGGAAATACAAGGCCAGAGCTGGCCTTCAGATTCAATTCAGTCCAGCTGCTCTACCAATGACATCAAGGACCCATTTCCTTCTGTCCATTGGCTCTGCCTTCTACAGTATTAGCTTTATTCTAAGGGCAGCAGCCAAATTTCCAGGCTTCCTACTTCCCCTCCACATCCATGGGAAAGTGGCCATCAGACCTGGGGATCGCCCAGAGATGCAAGGAAATTTCTTATCCAGAAACTACCAACAAACCTTTCTCCCCAAGCCCATGGGCTTGAATTTGGTTGCACTCCCAGCCTGGAACCAATGTCAGGCTCTGCTTAGCTTATGACCACCATTTCCCCAGACTTTAAGCATGGGATGGAGCTGATTTTCCCCAAAGTACCCCAACAGAGGAGTAGATTCCACAAATGAAAAACAGAGTAGTTATCACATCACCAAGAGACAGGAAGAGGCAAATACAATCTGTGTTACAAAGTGACTCCCATGAGAATATTCAAGAACACAGACATTGTCAACATCAGCAAAAACTACAGAAGGCAAAGGACACGCACATTGAAGGTGTGTGTTTTGTATGAAGTGGGATGTAGGGGTGAGGGAATCCATCAGGAAGTTCTTCCGGGAAATTGTAATTGCTGGAGGCTGTCGAACCTTGCATAGGCTTTAGATGGTATGTGGGCATGCGTGCCTGTGTGTGTGCATGTGTTAGCACACTGGCATGGTGGGGGGTGTCCCCCAGCAGAGATCTGGAGACAAGGCCCAGAACACTCTGAGGGGAAAAGCAGGGTCCTGCGTGTGAGGCAGGGTGGCAGGAGACAGGAACCCAGAGGTTTTCAAAGGGCCACCCTGAGCCTCATCATGAAGGCTGGGGGAACCGCTGGGGAGCTCCAAGCAGGCAATGGCACGGCCACACTGAAGTTTAGAAAATCACTTGGCAAAACAAACAGCAACAAATGCTGGTAAGAGTGGAATGGTAGGGCAGAGCCCTCGTTCCTACAGTTTGTGAGAACGTAAATTACTGCAGCCAGTAAAGAAATCAATATGGAATGTCCTCAAAAAATTTAAAATAGAACTACCATGTGGTCCTGCTATGCCACTCCTGAGTAGATATCTAAAGTCAGTATACAATAGAGACACCTGCACATTCATGTTTATTGTGGCACTGTCCAAGATATAGATTCTGCCTAGGTAACCAGTAACAGATGAGCCAATAAAGAAAATGTGGAATATATATACCATGGAGTTTTATGCAGCCATCAAGAAGAATGAAATCATGTCACTTGCAGGGAAATGGATGGAACTGGAGGTCATCACGTTAAGTGAAATAAGCTGGACTCAAGAAGGCAAATATCACGTTTCTCTCATATGTGGAAGCTAGACTTAAAAATATATAATATATATTTATATGTGCATATGTATGTATGGGAGAAGAACGTGGCAATCCACTCACGGGGCAATCCCAAAACAATCAGCCGTTGAAAACCCTATGAGGTTCACTATGAGTTGGATACAACTTGACAGCATCTAACAACAATAACGTGTGTGTATATCTATATAGATATACATATACATATACATATGACATGAAAGTAGAAGGGAAACTATTTGAGGGGAGGATGCAGGCAAACAGGAGGTGGGGGACAAGAGAAGGTAATGAGGGGGTGAATATAAGCAAGGTACAGAATATGCATGTATGAAAATTGTCATAATGAAACCCATTGTTTTGCATGGTAGGAAAGAAAAGAAATTAAAAATAAAACCTTATCTCTTTGGGGGAAAAAAAGCCACTTGGCCTCAGTGTGGGGCTGTGGCAAAGAAAGATGTGCAATAGAAAGTCTGTGGCTGGGGTCTGAGTGGCCCCAGCAAAGGTGGCGGTAGCCAGTAATGGGGAGGAGAGGCTGGATGGGGCAGCAGGGCTGGGGAGTGGCTCATGTGGAGGGTGAGGTGCGGAGGTGCTGTGGACATGAGGGCAGGCTGGACAGCCTTCACCACTATCCAGGGAAGCGCCTTTCAGAACTCCCTCTAACACCCCCGCGTCCACTGCTGAGATGGTAGGGACTGCACAGTGCTGCCCCATTCGGGACTGGCTATTAATTGGGAAGGAAATTACATCGACAAGTGTGGGAACCGCCGTGGGCTCCAGCTGGCTCCCCAGGTGGAGTGGGGGGAGTTCAGAGAGGAAGGAACTGGAGAGGAGGGCGCCCCCAGTGAAATACAGCTTTGCTGTTTGTAAAAACGTGTGTGCAAGAGAATGTGGCCCCAAGGAGCAGGCAAGCAGAACAGGATCCTAAGTCCTCATGTTGGAGGCAGCTCCACAGCGGATGGTAATTTTTCTTCTTGAAGGTGAAGCTTCTGAAGTCCCTGGTCTGAGAACTTGAACCCCATCTCCCCTTGCTCCCTGACTTTGGCTTTGGTTGAATGGGAGATGCTGGACTCCTATCCGCAGACCAGACCAAGTTGCCCTCTTGACTACATTTCCTTGGCGCGCACTCCAGTCTTGAGAGGAGGAGGAGGAGGCTGAGGGATGGATGGATGGAGCAGAGATCGCATGGGGGATGAGGCAGGAGGAGTGAATGGCTCTTCCTAAGGGCCCCTGGAAGACAGGATGGGAAGGGGAGCTCCAGTCAGACAGCTAATCCTCTGCCTCTGCTTTCTTGCCCTGTATCCTCAGGCCTGGAGTTTGGTTCTGACTCTAGAAGAGAAAGAGGAGGGGGGTGATGAAGCAGCATGTTTCCAAGATCTGCTCAGCCAAAACTCATGCCACCATTTTGGATAACACAAGCCCCCTGCTGACCATAGACACGGCTGCCTCCACCCACACAAGCAGAATTGCCCGGCTTGTCTCTTGAGATTATCCACATTCAACTCTATATACAGGGAAAGAAAACCAGGGAACCACTGGAGTCAGCTGGCCAGCGCCATGCTCAACGCTCTGGCCTTTCTCTGCCCAGTAGAGTCTGCAAAGAGTCAAGCGAGGTGTCCTGGTCCCTATTTTCAGAAGATACTCAAGGAAATCTCTTCCTCCATCCAGAAACCTCCCCACCCCATCACCAGGAAGGCCACAAGGTCAGAGGAGCCTTTTTGCTCATACTCCACGCCCTCTTCCCCCTCACTGAGCACCAAGAATAACCTCCTCCTGGGGGTGAGGTCGGGTAAAAAAAGATTTAATTACAGTTTCTGTTTCTGACCTCGCTTTCCTACTCCCCAGAGCTGCCATGTTGCTGCTCCAGGCCTCGGAGTCAAGGAGAGGACACTGGCCTGGCTGATGCAAACCACAGGCCAGACGCCTCCTAGAGACAGCCCTGGGGCAGGAGAGTGGTCTCCAAGGCCAAGCTCACTCACTCCCTGAGCCAGCTCCGGTAGTGCCAGACAATTAGTTTGTTGGCTACCTTCTTAAGGGAGATGGAAGATGCTTCTAAATCTTTGGAAGAGAGGGTGATTTCCCCCTCCTGATGTTTCCCCGTCAAGACCCCAATTTCCACATCTCACCCTCAATCCCCACCACCACCCAGCCACATGCTTGCTGCTCCATGGCTACTGGCCAGAATTGTTTCATGCTGTGGCTTCCTCCCCTCCAGTGCCAACAGCATCAATGGGGCCTCCTTGTGTGTGACCTGCCCTTCACTGCAGACGAGCCTGGACATACAACTTCTTCAGGTCGCCCACCACTCTGACCTGCCCACCCTCTCCGCCAGCTTACAGAGGCAAATTTAAAACTCAAAAATTCACCAAGCAAACACTCAGCAGGTCCATCTCTGCACGAAGTTAGCTCTTAACTGTCCTCTTCAACTCTGAGAAGCAGGTGACAAGGGCCTTTCTCCCCCCAAAACCCCTTAAACTCTCCAGAGACCCTTTAATCTAGTCATCGGATGTTTCTGAAAATCAGTGCAAAGCCAGGGGGCCATCCATGGAACTATGTGAAAACTCTGGTTTGGGATCTTGCCCACCAGGATGCTGTTAACTGCCTTTGTTGTCCAAGAATTTGAGTTCAGAATCCCTCCAGGAGATAGGAGGGGTGATTAAAATGGAGCAGAGAATAAAAGCTTTTATACCAGGTCCATCCATGCCAAGAACAGCTTCAGAGGCTTACAAGTGCTCACAGGACCATCAAAGGGAAGCCAGCACCAATACCTCTGTTTGTTGACTCATTGAAATACTTCATCTCGGGGTCATTGCCATTGAAAACATCTCCTCTATCCGGAATCTTCTCTACACCAAGTGCACAACTGCCTCATTCATCTCTGCCGAGGAATCTGTCACCAAATCCATAAGCTGCCTCTGCCAGCAGGCAGGGCAGGATGACAGCATGCCTGGCCTCGCCCGCTGGCATGCGCTAAGAACGAAGTTCCTGTGTTAGTGAAGCCCTGGTCTCCTGGCCCTGCACCCTCACAAAGAATCAAGGCAGGGGAGAGGGTTGGGAGACATTTAAGTGCAGTCGGTGTTCAGGGAGGTTGGCATATAGCACACTCCTCTGCCCAAGACGAGGAAAACTAAGCTTACAGCATGCCTTCCATGTGCATGTGATCTTTACAGCAGCCCACTGAGGGTGGTCTTTCATGGAGGAGAAAACTGCCCAAAGTCACAGTGGCCAGAGTGGGATTTGAACCCTGGTCCCACAAGCTGATGGCAAGAATGTGGGCAAAACACTAAGATGTGAGTTTGGGATCACCTGTCTCTAATTGAGAGTAGCAACAGTTCCACCTTTACCCACCTGTGAGGCTGTGGGGAGGGAAGTCAAGCACAAGTCTAAGGGCTAAGTGCAGGTCTAATTTGCCAGTGTGGAAAGGCTGTGAGTGCCGGAGGGCAGGCACACTCCTTCATGGTTGTATCTCCAGCACCCAGATGGGAACCTGAGCCATGATGAGCCCTCCACCAATGTTGAAGTGAAATAGGGGCCCACAGCACACCCCACGGAAAGCAGATGAGAGAACTTCCAGGGGTCCAGTTGGCCAGGAGAGGAGCTAGGAGCAGTGATGGGGAAGCGAGGCATCACGTGACAGCACACCCTGAACAAAACCTGAGGTTCTGAGAGTGGGAAGTAGATAAGGGGATCCCCAACCCTAATCAGTTAGATCCCCCAAACCCATCACAGTCTTCCGGGAAGAGCCATGGGACCCTCTCACAAGACAGAAGGCTTGAACTAATGCCAAAGCACAGTGCAGGTTAAATGGAGACTGGAGCCCCAGCCTCAGTCATGGGATGGAGCAGAGGGCCTGCCTAGTGTCAGCCTCAGAGAAACCCATGGCTCCTGACAAAGGGTGACACCTGGGCTGGGCTAACCTAAGGGTAACAAACAGAGGAGGGGCGGGCTTGGGTCTAGGATGAGTTGGAGATAAAACAGATCCCCAGAGAATCAGATCAGCCTGTAGCAAGGGCACCTCCTCTCTAGACCTTTTCACCACCTCCTCTGGGAAGCCCCTGCCCAGCTGCTGACAGACATCTTTGAATTCCCAGGGCACCTCATCTTTCCTATTACCTGGCATTAACTGCATTCCACCTTTTGTTGCAGACTTCACATTCCTATACCCTCTTCCTACCAACCAAGCCCAGGGACAGAGGCATACTCTTGCGCCCTTCTTGGCAGTGACCACAGTGGTGGGCAGACAGACACACATTGAAGAGACAAAGGTGGGAATAAGGGACAGAGGAAGAGCAGAAAGGCCCTTCCAGTGGCCAGGACTCATAAGCCAGTTGTCCCCTGCCCTGCACATTCCCCACCGACCCCCAGCCCCAACATGGCCCCTGGGGTACCTACACATTTGGGGACAGCATTTCAGGCAGGATGGAGGTCTTTCCCTGAGCCACCTCTCTGCCTGGGCCTTGGGCCCTCCCCACCCAGGAAGGACGTGATCCTGCCAGATCCCAGCTGTAGAACCACAATTGAGCCCCACTCTCAAGTGATTTGTGTGTCAGAAACACGCCAAGGCTGTAAATCAGGCGTTAGGAAGCCCTGCCTCCTGTTTTCCTGCTCTAGCAGACGGAAACGGAATGTTCTGCCACCGGCTCCCCAATCTGGAAAACCAAGTCTGACTGGAGATGAGTTTTTAACAGGCGTTACCATTAGACCGCGTTGAGAAGTAGGGAGCCTGGCTCTCCCTCCTGGCCTCTGAAGGAGAAAGAAGCGGCCACGCCCCTCCAGCTGGGGGCTTAGTGGTTGGGGGACCTGAAAGCCAGGTGCCTCACAAACCGATGTTCAGATGTTCAATAGCAGCTGCTTACAGAGCTACCCAGGAGGCTCCGGAGGGGAATTTTCCACTGCCCAGTTCAATTTAGCTCACGACCGGCTGTGCTGCTGCCTTGGCTGTTTACAGTGAGGGGGGCAGGAAGGTAGGGGGCCACGCCAAAGGCTGCAGCCTGGCTGGGGGGGTTCAGTGTGGTGGGGGCTGTGGATAGGTGGGCTTGAGGTACAGGTCTTGGGGCTCTCTACCATGTGCTAGGTCTGCCTCCATAGCTGTACCTGGAATGCTGAGGAGCACAGAGGTGCTGGGTAAGTGCAGGTTGGGGACAGAAGGCCCTGAGTCACTGCCCTTGCTCTGTGGCTCCCTGTCTCTGGAGGACTGAGAGATGCCTGGCGTGGGTGAGCGCATCCTCCCTCCCTGGCGCTGGGCCTCCCCTCCCCGGAACTGCCACCCCCTCAGAGCAGAGCTGCCATGCCCTCTGGGTTCTGTTTTCATTCCGGGCTGTGAATCTGGCCGTGGGAAGCAGGTAAGAAGCCATGATTCTGGGGGTTAAATGAAGAAATAAATTTAGTGCTCACAGAAAGCCAAATATTGGGTTAAGAGCCAGGAATGGAGAGGGAAAAAACCCAAAGCAAACAGAGGAAAGAAATTCCTACCAAACAAGGTCCCTATTCATTCCTCCAATCCCAGGTGCAGGGCCTGCAGGGGAGAGCCCAGCTGAATGCAAGAACCCAAGCTCTGATCCTCTGAGGCCTGTGAGACCAAAGGGATCTCATGCCCTTCCCCAAAAGGGTGTCAATATCTGGATTAGCTAGCTGGGGGCGATGGCGCACACCTGTAATCCCAGCGGCTTGGGAGGCAGAGGCAGGAGGATCTCAAGTTCGAGACCAGAGGCAGTCTGCGTAATTTAGCAAGACCCTGTCCCAAAAAGTAAAAAAAAAAAAAAAAAGGGCTGGGGGTGC